>JANRGW010007391.1:0-16945 GCA_024733675.1 Psilopsiagon aymara
GGTCCCTCTGGATGGCATTCCTTCCCTCCAGCATATCAACCGAACCACCCAGCTTGGTGTCATTGGCAAACTTGCTGGGGGCGCACTCAATCCCACTGTCCATGTCACCAACAAGGATGTTAAACAAGACCGGTCCCAACACCAATCCCTGAGGGACACCACTTGTTACTGGTTTCCAGCTGGATATTGATCCATTGAGCACAACCCTTTGCGTGCGACCACATAACCTATTATCATTGTATAGTACATTATTATGTATTATTACATGTCACAACACATTTTCATGTAATCTATTATTGCAAAAAGTTGTTAACAAAAATTCAAAGGTCCTCTAGATCTCTTAAGCGTGTCTTAACACTTTCAGTCTAATGGTAATTAATAAATGCTTGCTACATTGTTACTTCCATTGGAATCAAATAGACTGAAGCCAATACAACAATTGGCTATTTCCTATGTCTACAACATTGCTCAAATAACTTCATGGTTGTACAATGGTCACCAATGGAAAACAATCGAAAGGAGAATAACGAGAAAACATCAAAACAGGGTGAACGTACTATGTGATTTATGTGCAAATAATAATTCTCAGCAGTTGAAGCTGTATTTAAAAGATTCTATAGTGTTCAACAGGTAAACCTTACAATCTGTCCCACCACAATTAATACAATAACAAGGGCCTCCCTTCCACTATCATCAATAGCTCTATGTCAAGATATAGCAGCATTATTTCTCAATGTATTAGCAATGTTTGTGCAGACACACTGCGCTGCCCTCCACTCCCTTTTTTGCTGTGCTTTATCTGTCAAACAACAGTCCCAGACAAGCTCTTTCACAAAGAGCTGCAGCATAGAATGCTCCACAGCTATGTGAGTAGACTCCCCCACACCAGCAAGCACTCCTGAGAGAAATTAGCTGCGCCAGGCAACCATAAAATCTCACAACATATTCCTAATACTGCAGTTCAGTATGATCTGGAGAGCAAACAAGAATTCACATTACACTCTCCAAAGGAGCCAACTGTGATCACTTTTGCTTGTCTTAATTAACCAGACTATTTACAGTAGTGCCCAGTGACAGCACGAGGAGCAATGGCCATAAACTAAAGCACAAGAAGTTTCACCTCAACATGAGGAAGAACTTCCTTGCACTGAGGGTAGCAGAGCACTGGAACAGATTGCCCAGGAGAGGGCTGTGGAATCTCCCTCTCTGAAGACCCACCTGTGTAACCTGCTCTATGGAGCCCTGCCTTGGCAGGGGGATGGGACTGGATGATCTCCAGAGGTCCCTTCCAACTCAAGAGATTCTGTGAGACTCTGAGATTCTGTGATTCACATTTACATATGCATTTCCTGTACCTCTACTTTTGCAGGTGCACCCCATGTCAGTACACAGAGCTTCCAAGGTGACCTTTTCTCACCATTTTCCTCTTCCAAAAGAGGGTATCCAGTGTCCTGGGAATCACAGCCACTTTCTACTATTAAGAAAGACATCACAGAAAATATTATTTCCTTGGAAAGAAATCACAGAGTATTTTTGGATAAAAGAATTCCCTGAAGACCATAGGTGAAGCATTTTGCACACCATGCAGCACCATCATCACATCACACCACACTGCTACATCAAAATCGAGATCTGATTATTACTCTACTAATCCTTTTCCAGTACATACATTTCCATCCAAGATCCCTAGAGGCAAATTTATTCTGTTTACCCATCGTTACACCTTAAAAGGGGCTCCAATTACCACAAAATGGGTGCTTAGTCCTTCCTGAATATGTATTGAGCCACAAAAAGAACCACAAGCCTCTCAGATATACCATGGACCTTCAAGACTCAGTGTCACCAGGAATTTCTCCAGAGAGAAGCTGCAAATGAAGTGCATGTGATGACTATAAAGACTGGATGTGCAGAGCAACTTCCCCCTTCAAGTATAACTGAAGGTCTGTTATGAGGGGGGTGTGGGAGTGTGAGGTGGGTTTGTGAAGGTTTTTACTATCAAATGCAAAAGAGAAAGGAAAGACTTTGTAGGGTGTCATACTGGAAACTGTACTTTTACTCCTTTGGTATGAGCACTCTGGTCACTAGGATACAGAGCACATACTTTCGTGAAGATATTCTTTTGTAGACACAAAACCTTACTTGCTCTCAGGACCATTCATGACAGGAAAAGTATCACTTAAGGAAATCTCCATAGCTATTTGGAATTTTCCCTTTTTCAGTTTACACCATTTTAGCTGTGAAACTAGCAAGCAGATAGAGTATTATATGACCAAGAAGACCAACCACCCAGGCACATAAGCAGAGAATAGCTGAAGACTACTACTTGTGAAGACAAGTTTGTAACAAGCGGTTTTCATGCTATTTTGAATTATAAACAAATACATAAAATGAAACTGTAACAACAGATAATGTATAATCAGGCAATGAACAAAGTGTGCTGAACTAATAGCGCACACAGTCTCACAGAAACCAAAGGAAATACTGAAGTCATTAAATTTACACAGGCTGAATTCAGATCCCAGAAGTTACTGATGTTTTCCAAATACTTTCCTCTGGAATGGCCTGGGCCTTGAACATAAAACTGAGGAAGCCCACTACTCTTCTTATACAACAGCGATTGTCACAGCTACTGATGAATGCCACATTTTTCCCTTCATTCACACAATCATCTGCTATAAAGAGTCAAGAAAGAAAGACACATAACACAGGGCTACATGTTTGGGGGAAGTACACATTCTGCCCAACTACACTGGTACAACTTAATTGAAAAGCATAAGGTAACGCATTCAGAGCTACATATTATGAATTAGGCAGCTTTCTGTCTACCAGACCAGCTTGCAGTAATGCTTGTTTGCATCTTATTACTGACTCTCATCCTTTAAAAGCAAATGCTAAGTATTCATCATGATTAAAAACCTACCCAAGCTAAACACAGCTTAGAGAAGCCCTATTCTCAGCTTTGTACTAATCCTGATTAGGCTGGAGGGCAGTAACTCCCAGCTTTAAGTGGTACAACACTAGAGTCAGAAGGCATAAGTGCAACAACAAGTGAACACATCTAGTTGTGAACACTGCTTTTCTGCTGTTCTTTTATGTTTGAGAAGTCTCATATCAGAGGTTATATCTAAAGCCACCTCTCTGGGTTTGACAATGTCATAACAGAGAGGAAAAAATAAACAGGTGGGAGACCTTGTGGCAGATTTACATTGTTTTTCATTGTTCCTAAGCAATCTACCTGAATAAAGAGGTACCGAGTGTTGTTTTGCAACAGCAAACACAAAGCCAAAAATGAATAAACTAGACAACCTGCAAAGACAGATACAGTACATTGTCATGGTCCAGACGGTTTTGATCAAGCCAAGGATGCTGAGTGACAATCCCTGAGAGGCACTTGTTTAATATTCAAGGCAAATAAGCAGGGTGACTAGAGAGTTAAAACAATACATGCTTGAAAATGAGAGTCTCCCTGGGGACCGCTGCCAGATTTAATACATCTCTGAAATCCGTAAAAGATAAAGAATAAATGAAATCTTCCCTAACCGTCGCATATCTAGGATGACACCTGTAGTTCATTTTGTTTTGTCTAATTAAAATATCAATTAGTTTCTGCAGTACTATCAGCCTTCAAAAACACTTTAATCATAGTACAAGACCTGCTGTGATACAAACTGCTATATCTTCGGGTTTTGCCATTCCACATCCACTTCGGGTTTTTTTACATCCTGGCATTAATTCTGCCCACATGTTAGTTCCCAGTGTGCTCTACACTGAGAAAGAAGTGACCTTTCTGCACTTTCAGAGAACTCTCCTTTAAAACTGGTCAGTTTTCTCTATCACTCACAGGTCTGTCATCTGGAACTCCATGAACTGTAGGTGGCACGGTCATGCCCTGGTCACCACGCTTGTTCATCAAAAGCAAACCTAACTAGATATGCCAGGAGACTAGAGATTGGTAAGAACAGTAGCATCAGGTAGCTGACAATGTAACAAGAAGATGGTTGAGTCTGATGTAAGAGAAGATGTCTTTCAAATTGAGAGACAGTAACAGCTTTTCCAGGCAAGTTTGATACACTTATCGTTTGCAATACATACTTCATAGAAATAATTAAAAAAACAAACCCACATTCTACATTTTCAGAAAACACAGGAAGGGACTAAGTTAGCAGGAAACACAAATTTGCATGACATTGTTGATTCTATTGTTTCTAATTATTTCTATTTCGTCCTCATCTCTGACACTATTACACTCTTTACTGGAATTACTCTTCAGTTTGCTGTCATCTTTCTATCCTTACCAGGTTTCTTTTGGCCTGCTTGCTTTCCGGTAAGAGATGCAACGATAACATACTGAAAAGTATCATGACTGACAAGCCACTCACTACAAATACGGGTGACCCAGGCTTCAACATATAACAACTTACACAACACCTTCATGAAGCTGTGTTGCAGTAGCCTATGCAGCATATACCTGCACCAGCTTGGTTGATCTGCTGTCCACTCTCCATCCCTCAATCACGCCTTTCAGCCTCACTCCAACAATACTCCCAGTATCTCACTAAAGTTACAAAGTAATAGCTTATGAAATGAAAGCACTGAGGAAGCATCTTTCCCTGTAACTACTATTCGTAACACAAATCACTTACCTAGTGTAGTATCTATACATTTAATGTAGTACCTATGCATTTTAACAGCCTCCTCTGTCAGATACCTGAAGTTAAAAGGAGGAAAAAAGACAAAACAAAAAAATCCTGCAAAAAACACAACCTCAAAGTCTGATCTGACAGTGATTATGAAAGAAATCATTTCACAAATGGAACTGGTATCTTCCCTCAAAAGCCCAGCTCTACTCCACCCCAAGGTGCTGATGACGATACACCCCTCTCTTGCACCAGCTGCCAGCCAGGCTAGGTAAAGGAATAAACAGCGAGTGCACCACTATCACAAAAACTTAAGAATAAACAATTGCACCATTCCATAATACAGCATTAAATGCAGTATTCAGATACATAGTACGGCTGACTCTACAAGGACAAATAGGGAGGAGAGGGAACGCTCAGAAAAAGCTCCATCTACAACACAAAGCAAATCTGCTAAGGAAACTGGATGAGGACACCCAAGCTGTTCATACAGGGGCTGTGTTTCATTCCATAGCAAGCCAGCTATGTAACACCATCTCCATTATCAACTTCTCTTTTTTTCTTGTTTGTACCTGTGTGAAGAGCATGTAGGAACCCCAGGGTACATCCGTCCACGTCATGTGCTCTGAAAATATGCACCACTTGGCATAATTTGCTTTTCAGACATAATTTTATGGCAGCCAGACATCCCTACAGATGGTTTAACAGTACTGCTAGAAGGAATGAATCCCTGAGATAGGAAGTTCCCAAGAGTCTGCATCACCATACCTGTGCTTCATGTATCATACTCACAGAACCACAGAATAAATAAATAAGCTAAATAAAATAAGCTATGTCTAAGAAGAAACTTAAAGAGAGAAATAACAAATAAGCTAAATTAAGAGAACATGGAACATCTTCAATGCCACAAATCTATCACTGTAGCAGGAAATGCATACATGGAGATGGTGACATGAGTAGAGCTCAATTCTACACATTTTTTCTGAGCTATTTCACTCCTCTTTTACTAAGCCTTGTAAATTATTAGTAGAGAATACATTTTAGCTCCAAAGATCTGTATCACTACATCAGGAAAGTCTTCACTGAACCACCTTACTTTCTCCTCTTTATACACTTCTCTCCCTTACTGCTAAATTTTCCAACAAATAAAAGTTGTAGCCATTATCTAAATTTAATTTGGACATTCTTCACAGCTCTGTACATATTAAAAATGCAACAGAATCTATTCAAGAAAGTACATGATAAAAGAATGGGTTTGCTAAAAGATGCAGCTTAACAAACATCCCATTCTCTGAGAATCCTCAGCAAAACTACACTGCTAAAGAACCTGATATGTATTCTGAATTCATTGTTAGGGTCAGTGCTAACTGCAGTCTATGATGTTGATCAGGAGCAGCACCTGCCATGTAAGTGAAGAAGATGCTGTAAGTTTAAGGATGAAACTTTTGATTATGTTAGCCCCCAAGATTTTGCCTCCAGGTAACTTCTAGCAGAGTAATGTCACACCATTGCAACCCAACCACTCTTTTCATCTTAGCAAGGACCTCAAGGGCAAAGGAACAGGACTGACCCATTGATGATGCACCTCCCAAGATACTTGTTGAATGTGTGTAGAAAACTGTACTGCCCCATGCCACCCAAAACAGAAGACTACAGCTTCCATACTCATTATCTGCTAAGACTTCCCTTTTTACTCTTCTTAGTTACATGAAGCAGCCGTAGCAAACAGAAACAAGGCCACTGCAGATTTCCCAGCTCACTTGAACCCTGCTGTACAAAACAGACTCAAAGATTTTATTAAATAGGTAAAATACATTAAACTGCAGTTTACAATGTAGCATGCAATTAACTTGTCCTGTTAGGAGCTTTGCATACTGGGAATCCAGTCCTGGGGATATATCCCCTTAGCCTCTCACAGAGAAGAAACTGTAAGCATGCAAAGATTAATGTTCTTCATTTTACTTCCCTATTAGGAAGTCCCTATTTTCAGTTTGGGAATTCTATGACATACTAAGCGAACCATTAATGCCTCACAGCCTAACCCCATTAATAAACTCCTTTGTACTTTCAGTGTATTCAGCTCAGGCAGTGAGAATCTCTCGAGCTTCTTACACATACAAAACAGATGAAACACTGAGCACTGGGATACCGGCTGCACTTGGAAATTCTCATGTGGTTATAAGGGAGAAGCCATACTGGGCAATACTGTGGGAGTTTAAGTGGAATCGTTCTTAACACACTTTCAGGTTTGGCACCGCAGCAAGACCACCTTTTAACTCCACGGAATAACTGTGCCCGTGGAAGAACATGAACTTTCTTTCCGTTTCTCATATGACAACACAGGACAGATGCAGTCTGAGGTGAACCTCATGCTCAGCATCTAACTGTGGACTTCTCTTCTTTATATGTTTGTCATGAAAGAGCTGGTCCATTCTTCTATCTCCTGGACCAACAAAGCCTTCCTCCGTGAAGGGGAGTGAAAGTGAATGACAATTTTTCAGTGCTCAACAGGGAAATTCCCAGAAATGGAAGAAAAGACATATATCGAGGATTCATATGGGCAAAGGGAAAACAAAAATCTCAGAGCCAAAGCCACTTCACCTCTCATCTGCAAACAATGCTCAGCTGCTTCAATTCCACTGCTTGCTCTCTCCATCCCCAGAAAATGCCAGGAACACACACTCACATTGCTTTTCCTGGGTCAAATAGGATGACTCTTTTTACTGAAATACATACACATTAGTGAAGACTTTGTACGATTATTTTCTCCTGTCAGATAATACAAACTTTGCTGATATTCCATACACTTTGCCAATTAAATTACTACATATTTTCCCCATATTAAGTATTTTTTCTACCATGAAACAAAGTGATGCTTTGCTTTAAATTCAAGGCATAAGAACATTTACTTTGCCAGCAGTCTCATACTGAAAAGCCTCAAAGTTTAACCCTGCAGCTGAGAAACAACCAAAAGTAAAATGGTGGGTCTTTGCTGTAGCAAACGATGTGATGAACTCAAGTGAAGTAAAAACTGACCACTACTGAAAGAAAAAAAGCTCCCGTTGGAGACTGCTCCTGTTAGAAGTGGGCACACAATTGTGAGCAGGAGGAGGGGAGTTCAAGCAGTCTTACAAAATCATAGTTAGAGATTTACAGATTTTTAGCTAAGATACTGCAGAAAGAGGAGCACCACTGCTTTCTGACTCCAACTTTCCATTTAGAATTACATCTTCACACCCATTTTTTTTCCCCTCACTGACCGTACCCTAATATTTGACTCATTTTCAGGATCACTGTTATCAGTGTCAAAAATTATTTGGGAATAAAAGGAAAATTCCCAGTAGTTTGAAGTTGCTATTGCAGAAAAGGGAAAAAAAAATGCACCCAAAAGCTAGCAGAAACTCCAGTGTTCCCTCTTATCAGCTGTTCCATCCTTCCAACATATCACTTGATCAACGTTTTCAACACTATTATACAACTTTTCTAAGCACATTTTCCCTTCAAAGTTCCCAAAGCCTAAAGTGTGAACCAAATGCTTTCTCTGGGATAATTCTTGAAAACACTGATGGATTTACCACGTCAGGTTCCCCTCTCTTCAGATGAATGTGACCTGTATTTTCCTTCTCTCAAAATAAGCTCCTTTTTCACTGAGGAAGTTCCAAGCACTGCAGGTGCACCAAATAATACTCTGGGCTTTAGCAGTAGCCCTGGGCTTAAAAAACTGACTGGCTCTGACCTACTTTTCATTTTACATGTAGTTTTATGAGTTAAGAACACTAAAAAGGCTTATCTGAGTGGAAAGGAAAAGCCTGGCTAAGATGGGTGAATTCATGCTATGGACTAAACTAGGCACAAAGCCTATGCTTCAGTTAAGGTGACTACAAGGTGAAAAATAAAGGGGAAAAAAAAACCCATGTGTACCCCACCAGTGTAATTAGTTCCAGAAATGCATCATTAATTCTGACTCTTTGCTGTCTGTATCAAAGCTGGAACACATAAATGGTGTTCCAGTGTGAAACTGCCACCTACAGCAATGCCAGCTTCTGAAAACAAGCTAAGATACTCAAACCCAAGAAGTATGACACAACAAGCATATCACATACAAGCCACATTTTTTTCAGCAGTTAACAAAAGAACTGTTTTTGCAACTGGTTTGTAAATAATGAGTAGATAACCAAAAGGTTTTTACACCTCAAGAAGTCAAACGGGGGAAGAGGTATGGGGGTAGATTTTTAACATCTGCAGAGTTTACTTGGTCTTTGAAATGCCACTGTTCTATTATGAAGAGGTATCTTTTCACATATCCTACACACACAACTGAATTTCCAGATGACTAAGTGTTAAAGAACCTTAGATACAAAGAGGTTTGCAGTGCCATATTGAATCCTGAGGCATTAAAGATATTTAAGTTGTAACCTGAACCTAAGGGGGACTGTGTCATAACAACACTGTTGATAACCTTAAAATTTCCAATTGACACTTTGCAAAGATATATTGACAAATGACTTAGAAATTTATGGTGTTTACAGAAGCACCAGGAAGAGAAACTGAGTGATAATTCAAAAGAGAAATGCGACTCATTAAAAACAAACAAGCCTTAGATTTGCACAATGCTCAGCTTGGTAATTCCCAAAGAGCACATAAACAATTTGTATGGAACAAATTTAAAGGCAAGACCTTTGACAAACGTCAAGTGCCCAATCTGGGGGCAAAAACAGCCTTGTTTACTAGTGTAAATGCATGTGTAAATGCTTTATCAGACTATTCTCTAATCTATGCAGCAGACATATCTAATAGAGGAAATTAGATTTTAAACAACAATTTTTCAGCAGCACATATAAGAAAATAGCTTCTCAGCCAAAAAAAACAACAAACTAACAAAAATAAAACCCCCACCAAACCAAAACCTAATTCTTCCCCAAAACTAATTCTTGCATTTTCTATCAAGAGACTCAAGACAGCAAACAGAAGCTCAAAACATGAGCAAAGAAGAACAGATGACACAGTCTCTTAAATTTATAACCAGACCCACAGGAGGAAGCAAGTAAAGTTGGTGCTATAATGCGGATCAGCCTGGGAAGACTCAAGACCACTAGAGCCAGAGAATGATGCTGCCACAGAACCATGCCAGTTCTAACAGTTTTGTTGAACATTTGCCATATTAGGCTTTCTATTCACCCAATCTCAAATTATATGCTTCAGTGCTAGAGGGTAAATGAGAGAGGCAAGCATACAGATCCTGTGAGCTGGGCTCCAGGTAGTTCTACTGAAGAATTCAATGATCTACAGTAAAAAACAGGGCCGAGCAATTCGACATCCAACCCTGCCAAGAGTTATACAAACAGTACAGCTGCCTTTCTCAATGCAACGTACAAAACACAAGCACTTACAGAATTTATTCCCTTCCACATGCAAACAGGCAGAAGGAGCAACAAGTAGATTCAAGTGTATCATGAAGGTGAACACATACCAGAAAATGGTTCAATGAATGACCGCTCTCCACCACCAAATAAATATATGACATCTCCAGCACTGCTCTATGGGCAGCCCTGCAAACTGTTCTTCCTGGGGCTCACTACTTCTCCTAATTAAGCAATAGTTTTCAAAGGAGCTGCAACATATCAGGAAAGTCTTGAGATCTCTTTCTCTTGAGATCCTCTTCTGTTTTTTAATAGACATCCTTATATTAGCTGACAAGCAGGACTGGCCAGCTGGGCTCATCCAATGGGACACAACATGATAACTACTCACTGTTTTCTCACTTGGGAGATTGACTGCATGGATATTTAAAAATCCAATCCACATGTGCAATTCTTCAGAAAGAAAATACAGACAGCTGAAGTAAGGCTTGGGTAGCTGAGTCTCTCTGGTCAAAGCTCTAATCAATTCAGCTGACATGCAAGCCTCCACACACAGAAACTGCAGCTTTATCTACTTTCTTCTTCTTCCAGCCTGAACTTTCTCAGACATTGGAGCTCTGCTCTTGTTACAGACTTTCTCTTTTATTAAATGCTATTTAGTGGGAAATACTGTTCCTGGGGAAGACACCAGAATTCAGTCTGCCTTCACGTAAGCACAAAGGTACCCTCATTTTAAGAAACCAGAACATAACTGTAATGAAGTGCTTTTGCAATCAGGACAACTCATATTGGACCTACGGACATGCACTGGCTATCTAAAGCTATTTCTATACTACCAAATAAACCAGGAAAGTGAATACTCTTCAGAATAGCTAAATTCTTTCCCATCCAGCCCCAAACAAGAAGAGCAATGCCCAAACCATTTCCAACAACAGTTTTTAGAATATATAATCTTTGAAGCCACAACTGAGCATTGTTTCAAAGAGTAATGGCCTAGGCTAAAACAATGCCAAGGACCACACTAACAATGAATCAACACAGACAACTATTACTTGGGGGCCTTGTAGCAGTTTACTTTGAATTTCAGAGGCAGCTTCAATGGTTCATAATATTCTGAATTCTAACTAAAAGCATCAAGATTCAAAAATCATTTTTTCTAATAGATTTGCCTTTTTTTTATGCTGACAACAGTATTATAGTTTACACTAAGCTATTCATTACCAATGGCTATAACTTCTATTCCATTTTCTTATTTTTTCCCCTTTCTCTCCAACTTCCTTTAACTAACACATTTGTAGTACTTTTTGCTCCAGAAACCATCAGACAACAGATCTGGAGTACACTATGACACACATTTATCTTGGCTGTCTTTATTATTATATTTAATTGCAATAAAAAGATGTACATTAAAAGGAAGCGTTTCAAAATAAGTGATACATACTTTCCATCATAGGCAGTAATGCATTTGAATAGTATCCTGAATGCAGTAATTTTTCTAATATAATCTAAATGTATATGATCCCTACTCCATTAGATAATATTGGATGAAAGACAATTTCCCACTCTGATTTTAGTAAAACACAATTAAAGTAAAAAGCCTCAGAGTAAGACATCACCTAGGTTTTGATAGTCACTAAATGCTTAGACTCCAGCACCTACTGGCAAACTGTGGAATAGATGCATTTTATTTGCCACTTTATTTCCATTTAATTAAATTCGATACTACTTCAATGAAAGCATTGCTTTAAAGTTGCTCCCTTAAACATTTCATGTACCAATATTTGTAAAGTGGATTTAACAGATACAGAGCACAAAAAGTGCACAAATACAAAGCAGACATAAGTAAAAAAGTGCTTTAGATCTTGATCTAACAGAACTGCTGCAACTGAGCACAATCAACTTTAAACTTATTTATTCATCCTACTCACCTGGCTATGAAAGAATATCATATGATGCAGGTATTTGACAATTGTTTCTCTTGAATTCATAGTTTAAGCACATACCAGAGGCTAACTAGACAAGAAGAGGCTAACTAGACGAGAACAACTATCTCCACCTTCCACTGCACACTTGTTTCCACTTGTGCTGTAAATCACCACACACCTACCAACCTACTGCTCCTCTCATTCCTTCTCATAAAAATCCATGCATTTCTGATGACATCGGGGGGAGGGGGGGGAGAAGGGAATTAAATGTTTCTTAAGAAGCACAACAAAGGCCTGAATTACTCTGCATGGTCAGGAAAAACAGAATAAAACTTGCACTTTATGCACTCTGGAATAAAACCATGGGTATGAATGGACTACCATACAGCAGATTTTATCTCCACTTTACTTGTGGAGCATCCATATCCACCCAACACATTAATTTTATACTTTCATACTTAGTGTCCTGCCACTTATTTTATTACTGAGGTAATAACAACACATGCAAAACCAGACCAAACTGAATAATCAGTTCATAGGGAAGTATCCAACTGTAACCAACACCTTGTTATAAACTCAAGACCAGAAGCTTGATCAGAACACTTACCCTTCACCTATAAAGGCTTTTTCATTTGTGTGAAATTGTATGTAAGCTTTTTTTCACACCTGTAAGTTTGAACCATGAAGATTTAAATAAAATACTTGTTCTCCTCATGTTCACCATTTTGCAGAAGATAAAAATAATGACTACAATGGCTAAACTGCATTATTTCCTCTTGATCAGAGTCTGCATATGGGTGCAATCTAAAATAGCCTTTACCCACTCAGTACTTGACATCTCCATCAAGGAGCAAAGACGGTGATAATTCAGGCTGTGTAGTCAAAACTCTTTCACACTGTTGTCTGCAGAACTAAATTGAAGCCACAAGGAAAACACAAACCAATTTTATTGTGTATGACTCAAAACAGGAACAGCCTACCCTGAGAAGTTTCAGCTGACACAGAAGCAGAACCTTAACGAGCAATTATTATCTGAGAATTACTCAGATACTTGTCTTACTATAGCATTAAGGAATAGCTTGGTAACTCCAATATTCACATTTATTTCAGACGTTTTTAGTCAGTTTTGCAACAGAAGACAAGAATATCCATCAACTCTGCTGACTGTATTTGGCTTCTTATCTGTAAGCTATCGAGACAAGGTGTATTTACATGTCAGTTTCTGGAGATGCTCTATTTAACTACTGTTGGGAACTGAAAACATAAGTGTATGTCACTCAGAATCCAATTCCATTAACAGACATTTTGGACTTCATCCAGAAAAAGCTAAAAATCATTTCATACCTCAAAGCAGAATGTATTTCTGAGCAAGTATTTTGTCTGCCGCAATACTGTGAGAGGCGAGGCAAGGCAAGGCATGCATGAACATGGACTAAGAAGGTATGAAGCAAAGCTATCAAGACAAATACAGCAGCCATACTGAGTTACGTCAAAGGTCCATCTCTTGTATGTGGAAAAGCCCACAGAAACAAACAAGTGGCAGCTGCTTGAATTCAGTAGCAGCAATGGGGAAGCCTGTATCACATCCCATTCACAAACCAAATCATGGAAGGAGAAAAAGCATAAAAGAAAAGCTTGGAGTTCCTCATCAGGAAAACACTTAACACTAAGCACTTCCACCAGGCCTGCTCTCTTAATAGTGCCTTCCTGAAAAGGCTGCTTTGCATTCTTATCTAACAGCCCCTCATGTTAACGCATAAACAGTGACCTTCAACAGACTTAGGATAGGTTTAAGCCAGACTCACCAAAACCAATGACGGGAGCTGTACCTACCAAGCATATTCTCCCGCCTATGACCCCCTAGGTGCTTGCATGCACTGCTGAACCTACCAATCCACCAATTGCTCCCACTGATGAAATTCGACTAAAATAAGATGAGCTACACAAACAAGAACCTCAGAGATTACTATGTACATAAGATCTTCAGGGCTGATCTCGATGGTGGGTCACAAAATAGGACTATTAGAGCATTCAAACAGCCTCTACTATTTTATTGGATTTTCTGAACCTAAGTAGGAATCTCTATGTTCAAAGGCACACAGAGATTTGCATGTATTTTTGCTTTCTACTTACAGCAAAGTCTTACAAGACTAGTAAATAAGACAAAGCACAAAGATTTCTACTGAATGTTATTCAAGTATTTAGACTTCCAGACGCATATATTTTTGTACACATATTCCTGTTTGCAGTTCTGCAGATGGGAACTGAAATTATTTAAAGTGAATATCGGTTGCTATAAAAAAAAATCAAATTAGCAATAACTTTCAACAGTTCCTTTAGTATTTATGCAGATGGGAGAACTTTAGTAGTTGCACAATAGACTACAATACTGAAGTCCGTCTGAAAGCATGAAGTGATTTCTCACTAACAGAACTCATGTCTTATTATATAACTCTTTATTTTGTTGTCATAGGTTCATCCTATTTATTCCTGTCTTTGCCAGTCATTCCACTTACAGGGTTTCCAACATTATGACATTAGTTTGGGACTATCTCGAGGCAGTAACATCTCTTTTCTCTGAAAGCTGAAAACGTTAATATACGTTTTTATGCCATCAATACCACATTCAAATTAACCAGCCCTGTGTTGGTTTACTGAATTATACACAATTTCTATGCCAAGGTCAAACTCAATTCTGTGACACGAGGCAGAATGGTGACATCTGAAAGGGCTTAGATGAAATTGGCAGGTATGGCCAGAATTGCATTAAGACCCAATTTTCCACAGTGGCTAAAGATCATAACTTACCTGATACAGAACAGGATTGGTTGCTTGCCCTCTAGACCCTCTCCCTGGAACAATATAGTTTTATTGGGTTTTCACTCACACCACTGTTGTGAACCGATCTTATGGCTCTTTCCTCCAATAGAGCTATGACCCCATTATTGGTGCTACTAGGGAAACATATCTCGTAAGAGTATTTTTGTCAGCATTTTTTAACTGGTGCCCCTAAGGATGCACGGCATGAAGTTTTCATCATCCCATTTAAAATTCGAGGCCTGGAGTTACTTCATTCCGTGACTAGGTTTTTTTCCCCATTTGCCACATCGCTATTTGTCTTTTCCCAGCTCAAAAGCTGTGTGGCTCTTCTGCAGACACCCCGAGTCACATAGCTGGTCAGGGTACCTCAACGCAACTCCTGCTTTAGCAAATTCATAGACCTGAAGACCAGGACCACATTGGTTAACTTATTGTATGTTTTGTACCTTTAATGAAGCCAAAAACTGTCTTTGGTATAAACTGTGTGGAAGGCCTACTAAGATTCTGCAAATGTCTTTGCATCAGACAAAAGCAGTTCAGCCGTGTATTTCCTCCTGAACAAACATACAAAACTATTAACAAACACTATAGATGGCACTGGGGGAAAAAGATGCATGGATACTCCTAATTGCCAACATGTTGCTTCTTCCTCCTATCTGGCAGGATTTTCAAGTCTTTTTACCCACTCAGATGTGCATCAGGTGGCAAGTACTGCAACACAGGAAGTGAGGACTCACTGCTGAAAAACTGCAATGAACTGTTAAGCTGAAGACTGATTAAAGCTTTGCTTCAAGGAAATGATTTCATTTTCAGGAACTGGGTCTTAATGAAATGACAGTGCATGAACAGTGGATACCTCTACTGGTATTTTCCACACAGTTACACCACATTTTCCAAGTTACCTAGAAGTGATAACGTTTGATGGCTCCAGGAGAGTATTCTTTAACGTACCAAGTTCTGCACTGGGAAAAGGGAAGTGACCCATCTGAGAGGAAACAGAGCCATTATGGTAGCATGGCAGATGCTGAAATATTAAGGCCAATTTCACCTTCAGGAACAGTTGCAGCACTACGTCTGCCAGTTTTGCCCGAGTGCTACTTAATGGTACATTTAGAATGACTGAAAGAGGACCCTGCACAGACAACAGAGATTTCACAGGAACTACAACTGCATTCTGCTTTCCTCACAGAGATATTTACATTTACTCATTTCACTGGAGAGTGTTTGTAATGGTTCATTACCAGATACTTAATGATAAACTGTGCTGTCAAAACCAAACTGCAAAGAGTAAAAACATTAATGGCATACCCCATATGTTTGCAATAGAACCAACACAATCCAGTAACATGTGTCACCTGAAATATCACTGATGAAAGGAAAACCTGAACACAAAATCTACTGCCATTATTGTCAAATGCTCATTTTTAACCAGTTTTGATTTTAGATACGTATCTACTCCAAGAATCCAAGGACTCTGAAAACAGAAATGAGGGGCATTCAACGTGTCATACAAAACACATTGGCACTATGTCAATTAAGAGAGAGGAAAAGTGTATTATCCCACTTTGCATATAAAGCTACACAGAAATAACTACCAGCTACAGCATGTGTCTTACAGGTTCTGCAAAGGAGCAAAGATCAGGTTTTGAAAATCCACTGTAACACTGCGATAGTATAACAATACTTAATTTAGGGAATCTAAATTGCCATTCAAGTTTCTAACCTGCAAGTCTACCAGCCCTGCATAGATAACGCTAACCTCATTTTAACAGAAGATTATGAAAGGTAAATATTACCAGTCTGTGGTCAAGCCAAATTGATCAGGACCTGCTTCTTCTCACTGATTCTCTACACTGAGCAGTGCTGCTCACAGCCACCAGTTTCCAAACCTTTGCCAGAAGACAAGGAAAGACTGGTACCACATACCACAACGTAAATTTACTGGTTTAAAAAGCGCTGCCACAGAGTTCTAACAGAGTATAAGAATAACAGTAATGAAAACGATGGAAGTAGACAGCTATTTTTAACTACAAAAAATAACTGAAGAGGGCCTATAGGGATGCTGGGGAGGGACCCCTCATTAGCAACTGTAGTGAGAGGACAAGGAGTAACGGGCTCAAACTTACACAGGGGAAGTTTAGACTGGATATGAGGAAGAAGTTCTTTACTGTAAGGGTGGTGAGGCACTGGAATGGGTTGCCCA
>JANRGW010007394.1:0-44879 GCA_024733675.1 Psilopsiagon aymara
GGCGGGGGGCAGTCGCTTCCACGGTCGTCTTCGTAGGTTTGTGCCCGCTGCTCACCTGCCCGGGGCCGGGGACCGGGGGTGTAGTGTGGGCGGCAGCTGCGGAGACCAGCGTGGCGGGGCGCGGTGAGGAGCTGGTCCGGTTTTGCACAGCTGGGATCCCTGGGCTCGTTCGCTCGTCAGAAACACGATCTTGATGCTTTGCTTCGTACCGTATGTTCGCTCCGTGTTCTTAGAATCATGGAATCAACGAGGTTGGGAAAGACTTTCAAGATCTCCCAGTCCAACCTTTAACCCAGGACCGCCAAGTCCACTACTAAACCATGTCCCAAAGGGCTTTGTCTACATAGTTCTTGAACATGCTTATGCTTTATTTTCAGTCTAATGCCCTGTTCCTATTTTAAAGTGTATTTACTAGCCCCTGCTGAAAAAAACCTAGAAAATACTGTCATTATATTGTGGTTTTTCTTACGAGGTATTTTTTCTTTTAACTTTCAGAAGTCTTTTCTCTGTTCAAAATCTTAAATACAAATGATACTAGAGAGCATACAAGCTTTTTTAAGTCAGGTTGACAGTGTTTATTAATGCTGTCTTATGATCTCATGCAGGTGCTTAGAAAAAGCCTTCAGAGGGGGGTTGTGCTTTCAACAGGGGCCTTTCTGGTTTATGAAGCTCACAAGCTGATTTCTGGCTTTGCTGAGGTTCATGCAAGCTTCAAAGGTAATATTTTTAAATTTTGAAGTATGTAGGTTATTCTAATGCAAACTTTGTTTTAGTGATAGAATTCTATAGGAAAACAGTGTAATGCTTTTGATTTTGTCCTTTTAGACTGCACGCAATGTAATTTCATCATAGGATGCTTTTGAATTGGTTCAGGGTAGCCTGGTAGCAATTTAACAAGTGATTCTCCCACATGTCACTGAAAGCAGATCTAGTAGCTCATCCTGTCTAGCATATAACACATGTGCAAGGTGTATACACCTAACTTGTAGCCCAAGCTTTAAATAACATTGGGAAAGGCGTGACTCAGTTAGGATTGCAGACCAAACCTTAATCTGTAGAAGTTCTAGTTCAGATTTTCAATATGAACACAGTGCAATTTCTGCTTAATCCAGTCAAGCTACATTGAGCTTGTATGTCAGACAAAATTGAGAAACATCTTGGTTTTTTGTCACACTGAAAACAAAGAAAAGCCTTTCTTTACCTACTACAGTAAAGAACAGAACAAGTGATAAAACATCCTTTTCAAGATCTGAATAAAGACAGTTTCACTACTGAAAAAGAAGTAACATCTTAAAAAGGAATATTGTTGCAGACTTAGAAGTTGCTTATCATACGGTAAATTAAGGGGGTTTGAGAGTAAACCTAACTGAATGGGGAATGAGTCTAAATGAAACATACATTTACTGTGTAGATCAGAAAATAGTTCAGCTAACCTGTTTCTTTGCACCTCAAAGAGAGGAATGTCTTAGATGCTTGCACAAAAATTCAGACAGCTTGCTTTTGAATGGATAAGGAACTTTAATTTGCTGCAACAGGTGGAGGTTCAGTGAATAGATTTAAAGTATCTATTTGGTACACAAATAAGAAAATTTCCATGAGGAAGGTGAAGAACACTGCTTAGTTGCTTCTGGTCTGTTTAGTGGTCTTACTTGAATCAAGCAACATTGCCAAAAAAAGAATAAATAAAGCAGTGTTAGTGGGCTTTCTTACAAGACAAGTAATAGATATTGTGAAAATAAGACTGAAAATACCTGAAAAACACTCTTAAAGAAATAGAAGTGTAACAATTTACATAAAATCTCTGGTGGGAAAGGTGTTCAAAAGTTTTGAGGTCTGAGCATTTAGTCATTAGATATGTTAGTAGTACCCAGGGAGACTAAGCGAGCAAATGTAACAGTTTGCTGAACATAATACTGAAGATGTACCATGAAAGCTAATCTAAAATCCAAAGTCCAGGTAGACTGTTCCCTTATCTTATCTTGTCTTTGAAATGGTTAATGGAAAGCATTTAGAGGTGGTAGGGTTAAAAATTATCCAGAACACTTTCCTATTCTTCAGTGATTTATATTCTAGAATCTTTCTAAGATGAAGGCTTTTGTGTTTAGTAGCCTTCAGTGTTGGGGTTTTTTTTCTCTTCTGAAGAAAACCTGCTGCTGTGAAACATGACTACCATATTCAGTAGATAACTTGAAAAAAGAAAGCTTATAAAAACTTTTTTTTTGGGGGGGAGGGGGGGAGTGCTTATGTTTTCACTGAGAAGTTTGATTACGGACCCAAGAGTAGCATTAAAGAGATGATAAGCATAATTGAAAGTTCTGTGAGAAATTAGAGAAGGCTTTTGACTTAAAAGATAATTTTTTCGTGTTTCAGTGTTGGTGGCAGAGAAGTAAACTCAGAGTTTGATCATCTCCTGTGCAGTTAAATACTTAATAGAATTATCTACCTGCTTCCTTTTGGGTATTTTTCCTCCTAATTCCATCTGTTCTCATTGTCGAATCCTGTATTGTGTGGTGTTTGATATTTCCATTTCTGGAATGCTGTTTTATGTACTATATACATAAAATATTTATATAGTACTATAGTCTTCAGTTGTGGAAATTGTACTTTCCTATCTCTGTTTTGAAGTATTTTCTAGAAAAAGATTTAAAGTGTCCTAAGAACAGTGGGTACTTGGTTCATAAATTGACGTTCTAGAAAGCAGATTCTGATTTTCAGAATTATTTTTCCTTTTTAGTGTGGTGAACACATAGAGGACTTCAGTCAGAAAACCTTTGAGCAATGTTTCAGTTTGGCTTGTTGAGCAAGCTAATGGGACCCACTCAATCTGCAGTCAGATTCCAGTAAACTATGGAATGGTACTGAGAATGATAAAAACAATCCAACGCTCTGTTGCTGAAAGTTGTTCTGTAGTTTCATGAGAGGCAGGTATTCAACACTGTTTCTCTTCCTAGTTGCTCACTGAAAATGTAGTTTATTCAGTCCTCCTGTGCATATAAGGTGTTTGGAATGATGGCCTAAAAAGGAACTATGTCCTTATGTTTGCTCCTTATGTTTTAGCTAGGTTGTCTTGCTCTAAAATGTTTATGTTACAATGTCCTAATTACATGTCATTTGTTCTTCTGTTTCCACAATTTTAATTCCTTCTTAAGTGGAAGAAGTTATAGAGCAAGCAGACTACCTGTATGGGAGCGGAGAAACAGAAAAGCTGTATCGGTTGCTGGTTCAGCATAAAAATAGGTACTTTATTGCACTGAGACATAACTGTGACTTCTGTGCTCTTCTGTATCAATTTTTTCAACTCATCTTCTCATTATGGTATGCTGGAGAGCCTTGCTTTCACCCTTATGTGATCAGGAAAAAAGGATGAAATGAGGACTGGTAGTTGTAGGTGGTGGGAGTCAACACTCAAGTTTTCAGTCCTGTGAAGGAGGATTTCTTGCTTGCTTGATTTGTTACGCTAAGAATTCTTTAAATTATAGTGAAAAAAAAACCCAAACCTCACAATGTGCCTACACATTACTAAATGACCAAAGTACCTAGAATTCAGCTATTAAAAATTTTGAGTCACTGTTTTCTTTTTCATTGCTGACCAGCTGTTCTTCTGCTTTCATTGTTTCATGTCAGCATTTGAGTCTGCACAAGAGAGTCTCCTTCCTCGTGTAGTTATGTCTTACCTGCACAAACCCTTATTGATAAGTGAACTGGGACAAGCTGTTTAAGGAAAAGACAGAAAATACAAAGTCCATTCCTTTGGAGGGCACAAGGCATCTCTAGAAAATTCCTGGAGGGAATCAAATGTTCAGTTTTCAGTTCTTTCCCACTGCCTCTTCTTGCCAGGGGCACAAGTATAAAGCCTGGGAAGTTAAATGAAGATCCTAACTTGTAAGGGTCACCGTGTCATAAGCAAGGTGTAAGATTGCTGCTAGGTATATAACAGTACTAATTATTCTGTGAGGAGTAAATTAGCAGTACTTAGCATTTTTGTGACTTGGGTGAAAAATGAATCAGCTGTTTCTGTTACTGTGTGTTAAGTAGTGCAGGCAGGACTGCTGTACTTTGGAGCAGTGACCCAGTCTTACTCTGTAGAAGAAAACTAGTGTTTATTGTTGCTCTGAGTTTAACAATAACTCATGTATGCTTTTTAATATTCTTGGTTTGAGTTTTGTCACCAGATAAGAAGCTCTGAAAGACTTTCTAAACTTAATGTCTCTATTAAAATAGTAAGCCAAAATTCAGATGGTAGTTAGCTGAACATAGAGTGCAAGCAGTGTTTCAAAACAGTATGTTAACAAGATAATAAAACCTAAAATCCCTTTGGCTATAACATGCCACACACCATTTTATATAGTTATGTATATAAATGTACAGCTTTGTGTGGTAGTGGCATGGCTAATCTGTTTTTTCACTGTTGTTCTAGGAAGAATTTGATCATTTACATACAATTATAGGGGAAAAGATTCATAATGTTTTTAACATTCCTAGTAAACATTAATACTAAATCAGTGGGATGCTGGAAAACATACTGTCTAGCTATGAACCAAGAAGTGCTTGTTTTCCTTCTGGTGTTTTCAGTAGTACTCTTTGTTTTTTTTTAATCCTGCATCTTTTTTGAGAAATCAAAGCCTTTTCCTGCAGAGATGTTTGCTTCACAGACCAGAATGGTAGAACAAAGGTATTGTCAGAGAGTCTGTAATGGGGGGCTTCCATTGTTGTTTGTTACCTTGTGGTTGTATATAGCATAGAATGACAGATGATACACTGCCCTCTTATCACCCACTTAGGGTACATATTGAAATGAAGAAGACTTTTGCTTGCTTAGTTTCCATGATTGCTGTAATAGGTTAGTGTTTCTGTTTGTAACTAGTAATGATGCAGAGTTATTATGGCGGCTGGCACGGGCATCACGAGACCTAGCTCAGCTCAGCAGTACTTCCGCAGAAGAGAAGAAACAACTAGCCTATGGAGCTCTTGAGTATGCAAAAAAGGCACTTGAAAAAAATGAATCAAATTCTGCAGCACACAAGGTGAGCCAAGCAAAATAACTCATGTCTTGTTCTTTGATTTCTGCCAGTGGAAGCTGGAACAAGTGTGCTGTTACAGCAAACTTCAGCATAATTTAACTTCTCAGTTGACAATGAATGAGTGAGACTTCTAATTCTCAATGTTTTGGAAGATCAGAGTTCAGACTTTTGCAGCTAAATTGCCTCTGTACAGGAAACAGGAACTGGTTAAATATGTGTGGGACCACGAAAGAGATGACCGATGAGGTTGATTACAGCTGATGCAATTAGCTCATCCTTATCTTATGTAGCCTCAATAACGTTGCACATGCCCCACATTTCACATGCTGTTTCTAAGCACAACAATAGTGCTATAAGTATTTCACTGGAAATCTTTTGTTGTCATCAGTGGTGGTGGCAGCTGTTCCATTTTGTTGTTTTTTAATTTATTATTAATAGGCATAGTGCTGTATTAAATGTTGTATTTTTGTTCTTTGAATTACAGTGGTATGGAATCTGCCTCAGTGATGTTGGAGATTTTGAAGGAATTAAGACTAAAATTGGAAATGCCTTTATTATCAAAGAGCACTTTCAGGTAATGTAAACAGTGTTTTGCCTACAACAGCATTCATGTGTCCAGTATGTAGACTGCATGACAGTTGTGAGCTATTTTTTGGCAAATGTACTGTTCAGATCAGTCCTGAATGCCCCACCAACCTCCAAGGACAAATTATCTCCTGCCGTAAACTAAGCCAGTAGAGAAGGGAGTCTTGAAATAGCTAACGTGCTCTTGGCACCTCTTAGGGCTACATAGAATGTAACTGTGCTACTGAGAAATGATGTGTGGCTGTCTTTTTAACTGTGGATTGTGTAGCAGTAAAGGAAAGTCCTGGAGAAGATAAAGGACTATAGATATCGCCAGAAATGATATAAAAATCTCAATATGCCAAGTCTCAGGTGAAGTAAGATTCTTAATGACCTACTACTACTAAACAGAAGTGCTTAGAAATCTGTCAGTGTCTTCAGTTTCTTGGAGATGAGCCCATTTAGGTGTGCGCTGAATAAATACCGTATTGCCTTGAAATTCTACATACTGTTAATCTGGTTTAATTAACAGTCTACTTTTTAAATGTATTTTAATCCAAATGTGGCAAAACAACTTTTTACATCTTGTGTATTTTTCCCCTTCACTAGAAAGCCATCGAACTGAACCCAAAAGATGCTACAACAATTCATCTTATAGGCATTTGGTAAGGCATACTTTCAAATAAAAGTTAGTATGTGGCAAAGCAAAATGCCACAATATAAAATGTCTTATATAAATTGTAGAAATGGTTAGAGGAATTCAGTAGCTTGCAATTAGTTGATGCAGACATGAAAACCTATTGAACGGTTATAGGACATCAAGCCTTGAAGAAGTCTGGCTGTTAAGGTATATGCTGTTCAAAAAGATGAAAAATAATTGTGCATCCAATTATTTTGTTTTACTGTATGGAACTGTTAAAAAAAACACATTTTGCAGATGTAAGTATGTTTCCACAGCAGACATCAGGTTGTGAGTACTACTTATTTTGTTCTATTGGTGTGAATGGAAACTAAACTCAACACTGAAATTACTCTGAATTTCGGTGCTGGCTACAACTTAACACAATCTGTGTGGCGAATGGCTATCAAAAGCAAGATGTGTTCCTAAAAAACTTCTGGGGTTTCTATTTGTCACACTGTATTTTTGTCATACTGTCATGCTATATCTGTGATACTGTATTTTTAAAGTTATCTTTAAGTAAAGGGGGTTTATAAATGCATATACATTAAAAAAAATCTGAAATTGAACTTAATGCTCAGTGAAATTGTTACCAAGAATTACTGTTACACAGTAGGTGAGGGGACTGGAAATTCACCTTTCCAGACAAACCAGGGCTTTTTGTGGAAGCGGCATGGCTGAAAACAGTACCTTTGTGTGTTAGTGAGAGGCTCCAGGCAGCATTTCTGGGAATTCTGTGAAAGACGGCAAAGCTGCTACATTGTTTAACAGGAAATCTCTACTGTAAGATTGAGAGATTGAAAATAAATAAATGTATCTGTAGCTTAAAAAATATACTAAAGCCCAGTATTTTTGAATATCAGACTGAACTACCGTTTACTACTCCAGTGGTTTTTATTAGTTTACAAACATACTTTGATTTTGCAGCATCCACCTCGCATTCCCACATGACTTAATGATTGCAGTAGTCTAAATTTTTAAACAGAAGCATACGCTACCAATTGAATGACCCTCAGGTTCAATTCTGAGATAGGAAGCTTGTTCTGGGAAGTACTTAAGATACAGTTCCTAGGAAGAATTAGAAAAGGTGATCAGAAATCATTTAAGGGAAAATTTTGCCACTAATATACTCCCATATTGTATATTCATGGAATCCCAGAGCATCTTGATTTGAAACTGGAATTTTGTATAAGCCAGTTCTTGAGCATTTTTTGCCTCCTCTTTGTAGTCTGTCCTGCACTGAACTTTTTTATTAGCATTTCTGGTAAGGCACATCTGGTGGCAGAACTTCAACTTGGAATGCGTATTTATTCCATGCCTCGCCCCCCTCTCCTCCAAACACTTCCATAATTTTATTTATTGATTTGTCACCTCTTCTAGAGTGCTCTATTTTGCACAGAGAATAATATTTTTATATTCAGTGTGGGAGGGTAATAAAGTGAATAGAATTGTCTAACTCTTACACCTGGAATGTTCTATGTATTTGAAGTACTTAACAAACGTTTAATCCTTTACAACATCTCTGAGATAGGCAACTGATTACCTCTGTTATTTAGTAGATGGTACAACAGCATAGAATGGCCTAGCCTAGAACACAGTAGTTTGATTCTCGGATTTATTTTCATTCTTATAGATCAGAGTCTTTCAGGGACATACTGCAGATCTGCTTCATATTAATAATTGAGGAAAACAAGGTAGTGTTGAGGTAAGCCAATGGCATTACTCAGTTGCACCCTGTTTTTGAAAATACATTAGAACAGTATCAAATACACATAAATGGTTAAAATCATTCAAGCTCAAAAGCTGTCTCATGGTTAATAACTGTCTCCAGTTTGTTTAATGTAATAGCAGTTCCCAGTAAAAGACACACCAGTGCTTCTTTAGTATAGCTACGCAGCAACTTCAGACATCTTGCTGGTTTGTTACGCAGTTGTAAGAACTTGCTGTATGTCTGGAGTTGTTGTGATTCACAGAATCAACAATTTTGACATCCAATATAAGAGAATTTTACTTGAAAATGAAAAAATAATGTGAAGGGTGAATATAAATGTTTCCTTTTGCTCCAGGTGTTACACCTTTGCTGAAATGCCATGGTACCAAAGAAAAATAGCTGCAACACTATTTGCCTCACCACCAACCTCCACATTTCAAGAGGTACTGTAAGAAAATGTTTCACATATTCCCCCCTCAGAGCTGCTGATACACTTCTGCTAATTTTTCTGACAAAGCTGACCTCTTGTTTATAAAATAAGCACAGACTTCTGATTTTACAACTGCAATTAATAAAACGGGAATATAACAGGAGAGTGAGGGATATCTAAAAACATAACAACATTAACAATTCTTTTTGGTTTTTTTTTTCAGCTGTAGCACACAAAGAATAGTGAAAATTATTTATGTAGTTTGTGCAGCAGGAAATAACAAGCTATGTATAACTTGTACTTACTATTGTGAAGTGTTGCAGGTAACTGTCCATACTAGTTCTGGTGCTGATGATTTCTTTTGTGGTTATACCACGTACTTATCTGATAGGGCTATGAGGACTTTTCTCTTTATATGTAAAAAGCAACAGCTTGCTTTGTTACTTACCACAAACAATTTCTCATCCCCTGGCTACACAGTGTGGGTTTTTTTCAGTTGAAAGTATTTTTGTGTCTTTGCTATGCAAATTGCTGTTGTCACATACCCTAGAACAAACTGTCCAGATGTGTAATTTCTAGGGTGTCTAACACAGTGTATTTTTACTAGAAACCAGAAAATTGTACTGGTAATAGGAAAGTTTGCTGCAGCTGTTAGTCCTTGTTTTGATCAACCAATATCTAGCCTACTGTGTTTTGCTCTTTTAAGGTGGGGAGGCAGGAGTCACTAGAAAATAACTGCGGAAGGCTCTTGCTGTTACACAGAAAGCAATTTAAACTCTGATTGAAAAAGAAATAAAACTTTTTAATGGAATGTCAAGCTTGTAAGTCACTGTCGGCCAGGATTTCCAACAGTGCAGAATCATGCCAGTCCCAACATCAAATTCTGTAGTGCTTAGATTGGCTGAAGCAGCAAAGTTGTAGTTGAGAACTGCAGCTGAGCCATGCTGGTAAGACTCCTGCAGTTTCAGTAAAGTCTGTTTTTTAGATACATCTACACTGAAGTTCTCTGTCAGTGTTTTCCTGGGGCTAGTAACATCAGGAAGAGGTAGGAATGGACTGAGATTTCTGATGTGCAGGATGGGAAACTAACTGAAAAATTAGTGTGGATTTAATAAAGATTTATCCTCATGTAAGAGGATACTAACTGGTGCTCTGTAGGAATTGGTGCTCCCTGAAGGAACTGTCAACATTTATGACCTGAATCATAAGATTTTTCATCTATTAGATTTATACATGAGAACTGGCTGAAGGAAACAGCAGTTATGCTATATGGGAGAAATACAATTATTTTGACAAGCTGAAGACAGAAAAATGCAATCCAATTTGCTAGGTATTGTGTTTACACACAGAGTACCAAATAGAGGTACTGTGTTTATGGAGAAAGTGGCAGGGGAATAGTTGGACAAGTACTAGTTCTGTTGAAATGTCAAATCTGTTTGATTGTACATTGAGTGAGAACTATCAGTAGTTTACTGAATTAATAAAAGTGATATCACAGACAGGAAGTCCTTCAGCTATGTTCAGCACGTGCATAAGGCTTTAGTTTGATACTGTGTTCAGTTTGTTCTCCATTTTAAAGATGACCACCCTGTCTTTTGCAGGCTCTTCGTTACTTCCACATGGCAGAGGAAGGTAATACTTCCAGCTTTTCCAGACAAGACAGTATCTTTTATTAATAATGACTTGCAATAAACCTCTAGCTTTTGGTATTACCTTAATAGAGTGTGATCTACTGATAAACATGACAGCATGTTCTGCTAGTCAACACGCTAGACTGTTGCGCTGGAATGTTTCATCAGAGATGCTCAAAAACATGCTATGTGTTTACTATTGTCTCTTAGAGTGCAACATGAGGGATTTTTTCAGAATAAGTATTAAAGTGACATTAGTATTTTCATTTGTAATACAGTACTCTTCCCCAAGGCATTCAACTAGAATGCACAAAGTAAGGAAAAAAGGGAATTTTATGTAATATTTTTTAGTTTTCTTAAAGTTCAAGTTCAAAAGTCCTCTGTGTTCCAAGTAGAACAGAGAAGGCACATTCTTTTATTACTTCACAAGCTATTTGGATCAGAATGACAGTCTAACTGCCAGTAAAGCAATCCACATGTAAAGAAAACACAGCCCTGTTATTTCTCAAAGAGTGAAGCCATAAGCAAAACTGACTAGCTGAAAGTAAAGGAAGACAAGGGAATATGGTATTCTATGAAAGATCTGTATATAGTTAGTGAAGTTAAAAGGAAAGGTTCATTGTATATCTTTCCTGGGGTGTCAACTGATATAGCTGTGAACTGGAACAGTGGACCTGCTCTCAAAATTTGCTTTCAGAACAACTCCGTATGTTTTGAATCCCGACCTGAGATCCAGCAGCAGAGAAGCCCTGTGCTATAAGTATGCACAGTAGTCAAGATTAGCCTTTAATAATGACTGATAGCCAAATTATGCGTTATAAAAGCATCTTCTTAAATTGCTGCTTAAAAAAAGCTAAATATGGATACATTTTTTTAAAGCTTGCTTTATGTGCATTAAAAGCCAAGCTAACAAATGCATATATATGCTCTTAAGGTGGGAAATGTGCCCTGATTTCCTGGCATCTACTTGCTAAGCTGATTGCATTGCCTGCTGTACCTACCAGGCCCAGAAAAGTACAGAATCTGCAAAGCAGAGCTGTTATGCATTTTAGGATCCCTTCTTGTGAGGAACCTAGTTTCACTTAGCATGTTAACAAGCTGCTAGTTCATGTAACTCATGTATGAGACCAAAACGTGGGAAGTACAAGTTTTACATTTGCTTCCTTCTGATTCAAAGCTGAAGTACTGTTTCATCTTCTTGAAAATAAGCATCAATGATGTTGATAGTGTGCTGCTCACTCTCATGTAAAGCTTTTCTCCTGTCTGAACAGCTGACCCAAATTTTTACAGCAAAAATCTGCTCTTTTTGGGGAAAACTTACCTGAAGTTAAACAATAAAAAGATGGCTCTTCTGTGGCTAAGCAAAGCAAAGGAGTATCCTGCACACACAGAAGAGGATAAACAGGTAGGAAATGAAGAACTGCAGTTGTAGTCTTACATTGTAACTGGCAACCTGTGACATCATGGCAGTGGAATGGTTTCTAAAGGTCACTCAGAATAAATTGTAGTTAAGCACCATAAAATTCTAGTATTTTGGTAACAACCTCTGGACCACATTTGTTGGAAATATTCTGGTTATAATAAAGAACAGTTACTCTCTTCTTCATGATGTTTTTGTGGCTAACATTAGCCAGTCCTTAATTATGGTGTTGAAGTTAAGACAGACACCTGAGCTAACCTGTGTCTAGGTGAGCTCAGATTCACTTTTTGTATGTCAAGAACTACAAAGGTAGAAATCAGTTTTTGAAGAGCTGAAAAAGCATGAATTCAGAAAAACCCTATTACCTCCATTAACATTTAACATTGCAGGCCCAACTGAGACAAATGGAAGTATTGTCTCTTTGACAGCAGATCTCCATGCTAGGCGATATGAGGCTCAGTTACCCTTTGAACTGGTCCTGATTCAGATAGGTAGGCACCTGCTTCCTACCTCAACACACAGCAAGTGCTTCTAGGAGGGGGAACCAATTAGATAGACTTAATACTGCATTCAGTATAAACCCCAGCCATTGCCAGTACCTTTCATACACAATCCTGTTACCATCAGAATAGACTGATTTACAGTTGATTTTTTCTTACAGTTGATTGACCCCTCATTTATTTCACATTAAGCTGAAGTGTTGAGATGTTTTAACTGTTACAGGAAACACCTAAAATGCATTGTGACATTCTGAATGTCCTAACTGTAAGAAATACTTTGGTAGGATTTTGTACTTCAGAAAAAAACATGACTGAAGTTTCCCTCTGTAGATTCTGTAGTAGGGCTCAAAATATTTCTCCCAAAAGCGAGCTCTTCCAGTAACGTTTTTAAGTAGAAATATGAGTAAATGCTCCATTCCTCCACTGCTTTGAAAAATGTATAGGAATCTAATAGCCTACAGGAGTGATGGTCTCTGGAACGTATGAAATTGGTCAACTCTTCTGCAGGTTACTAGTAGCTGGAGGCAGATTTGAAACCAACTGTCACAAAAGCTTGCCTTCAGGAACCATGCAGTAGTCATCAGTAAGGATTTTTGTGCAGTAGCCTGGTTGGGAAGCTATTGCTACCTGCTGCAGCTCTGCTTGGCCCCCCGTATGGACATCTATGGCCTCTGACAAAAGGGTGCAGAGCTGCTGAACTGAGAGAGGTGGTGCAGAATTCACTGGGAACTAGACTCAGTAGTCCAATAAGAAGGAAACTGGCCTGTGCCAAGAAACTGGAATTCTTAGCTCTGCATTTGGCATAAGTAGGTTTTCTGAACATTTCTTACATCTGAGTATCTGCAGTGTCTGGCTGCCTGTACTGCTTACGCTCTCAGGACCCAAAGTTTGTTGGGATTTTGTTTTGGTTTTAACATAGATGCTTCATGTTTTAGCCAGAATCCCTAGGCAAAGGGGGTCTCGGAAACAGTCTTCTCACACTTCTGCAGCTGGTGCCTGATTTTGAAAATGCCAGGTTGGTTGGTTATGGTCAGCTAGAGGACAACTTACTATATGCTACTATTGGACTACAGCAAATCAAGAGCTAATCATCTGTATTCAACACAAATAAGCTTACTACATATAGTAAATGAATTACACTGAAGGCACTGACTTAAGTGGGTTTGTGTTTCAAATGTTAAACATCTTGAGCTACAGAAGAGAAATGACTACTTGCCAGGAGGGTTGTGGAGTTATGGGGCTGTGGTGAATGATCCGTGTGCTTGCACAGCAAGTTCTGCTAGAAGAGTCCATAACTACATGGTACTTGTTTGTTACAAGTATATTTATTTATTTCAGGTACAGAAAGAAGCTTTGGAGTTGCTTAATTCTATGTAATAAGAAGCAAGATGATGGGAATGCAGTGCCTCAGGTTTGTGCAGAACAGGAAACAGACCCTAACTACTACGAGTTACTGAAGCTGTTAATAAAAGTATAGCCTAAACCTGCTGTCTCTAGCTTGTTTCAGTTAAACTGTCAATTAGATCTGTCTCATGTGATCCTGTCTGTTGATTCTCATGGGAACAAAGGGTACCATCAACACATAGGGTGTATATTGGAGAATTAGGGCTGGGACATTAGAAGGGAACTACAGTTTGGAGGTACATAGATGATGACTTGCACAGATTAAGTAACACTTTGTTCTTGTTCTTGCTGCTTTTTTAGCAGGAGCTTTCACCAGAAAAATAAATTAACGTAAGTTAGATACCCAGCACAGAAAACACTTAAGAGACTTTCCAAACAATATATTGTCATTACCCAAGAGAGGACCAAAAAATGACAAAACGGCAGGCAATCAAATATACATGGTACTGCCAGTAGAATGGCTAAAGATGTAGAACAAACTGACTATAAATACTTAGTGTTTAATAGAAAAGGATACTGCAGTCTGTAGGAGGAAGATAAAGGGCATAAATTGCTTAGACTATGAAAACAAGCCCATGCCAAGTCAGTAGTGAAAATGTGCCTTTTCTGATACAGAAAGCTGTATCTGCACACAGAGGAGGGCTAATCCAGGTACTGAGTTCAGACTTGAGTGCTGAGAGAAAAACAGCTGAGTTGCTTGCAGTAAGAAAAGAGCAAACCCCTGAACTACACAGTAGTTACTTCAGGTAGTATTACTTCCCTTATTCCCTCATCTGACCCCCAGCCTTTGCTGCCTTCCCTCTCTTTACTGTCTTCCTCCCTCCCCCTGAGCACAACAGAATTAAGGGGACTGCAAACATGGAAAGTTACAATGCAGTGTTACTGAAATTCCCAGGAAGTCTTAAGTTACCTGTAAACAGACACACACACAACTATGTAAATAATTGTGGGTCTGGATTTTTTTTTCCTGGAGAGCCATGGCTTTCAGTCAGTCCTTTGAAACCAAGTCATAGATCACATGGCCATGTACAGAGAGGGCCACTGGGTTTGGTGTTTTTTCCTTCCTTTCTAACCCTTATCCACAGAAAAAACTACTGCAGTTACGAGACAGCCAAAATACCAAAATAAAGCAACTACATGCTCGTGATGTGCTGTCTTTTTTTATTATTATTTTGCTCAACTTACTCACAGATTCACAAAATTCATCAGTTGGTAGTGGGTCACCAAGTCAATCATTAGTGCAAATTCATTAAGTTCAACTCTGTGACATTCACCCCTCTGAATGGTCTTTCAGGCAAGTTACATGCCCTTCTGTTACCTGACCTCTGACGTTTGGTGGTGTTTTTTTTCTGTAAAGGTTTTTTTTCTTTTTTCTAACCAGCTTAAGTAATAATTTAAATGGATCTGCACTTCAGGTTAATTTGATGCTACATTTATGAACATGGTTTTGCAGAAGACATTTGGTGTAGTATGAAAAACTCTCAAAAGTGGTGGAAGTAATTTGGAACTCTTCCAGAAAGGTCACGTAAGAGAGTAGTCTATTGGGCCCATTGTACTACCAGTGTTACCACAGCTTTGTGCAGGTTAACAGCTCCGCAGCGAGCTGGGCGTATTGAATACAAAGCCTCAAGAGAATCCAATGTGTAGAAAAATAAAGTTCTGGCAGAACTCAGTTGCTGTATTGTAAAGATACATGAGCTTTTCTGCATGTACACTTTTAACAGTGCAATATGATATGTTACAGAAGTGTTTTTAATCATATTTAAAAAATCATTTTCATGTGTGTACAAAATTCTGTATAAGTTAAATGTAATGGAATTTACAGTTAATATTTAAAGCATAATACAAATGGTAATTTTAAACATGTTTTTACTCTATTACAAGGAAGCACGGTTTGCTAAAAGTAGCATTTAATACCATTCACATGAATAAGGTGTTAAATTCAGGCAGGTTTTAAACACATATTTGCAGTTCAGCAAATGCCCTCAAATGCCAATAAAACTAATTTTAAAATGCCTTTATACTATCGTGCACTCAGGACAAACTTGACCTACACAACAGGATGACAGGTTTTACACATACTTAATTCAGGTTCATCTGAATTTCTGTAAGAACTTAAGAGGAATATTCAAGGATATTTTTATCTGTGTAGAGCTTGTGTAACTTTCATTTTATTTGGGTTTACTGGATCCAGTAACTGAAACTGAGGATGAACACAGCAGCAAAGTTCACATTACCATTCATACACTCTTACAGCTCAGTGTACATTATCATACTCTATACAGAGTTGTACAAAGGACATCAGGGATTGAAAAGTAAAACAAAAAAACAAACCAAAGAAACCTGTAAGACACCAGACCAAGGAGAGAATGTGTAATATTTTCTCTTTTATTATTAGTTTTTCTTTGAAGATTACCTAACATCCTTGTGGTAATAACCCAAGGTAATATGTAAACAAATTTCAATGCTGCTCAAATGAATTAAAATATTCTGTTCAGCTCCTACAGTAAGTCAGAACAGTGGCACCAATTCCTTTCAACATTAAATCACATTCATCTTATTGTACATGACTTTTGTGCAAGTAGTAAAGGCTTTACTCATGACCTTGGCTACATCAGTAGAGAGGGATATATCAGCTATTTACGTATTTAAAAAAATTAAACTGACAGAACAACATATTCTGTCATCTCAAAATACCAGCAGCATCTTTCTACATATTTAGGATACGTTTGGCCTAAGCCTTTAACACCTTTTAGAACAGCCATGCAATGAAACAAACTTGGAGATGTTTCTTAAGAGAGAACACAGAGCAGTTTAACATTTTTCTGAATAATAAAGCCAAGATAAAGCAAATCCAGGCCCTTTTAAATGGCTGCAGCTTTTCATACACTTAAAGCTCTATAAAACTAGAGCCTATTCGTATATATATTTATACTTTTTATATATATTTTAAATAAGTCTCTTGTCTGCTTTCAAAATTTATGAGGGGTTTTTCTGGTCTTTTGGAAGGGCAATAAATAAAAGTAGAAAAGGCTGAACTGTTTTGCATATCTTTGTGGAAGAACAGAGAACAATTATACTTTTAGAGTTCCAGAAAGATCACTGTACAGAACAAAAAGCTTATATACAATTAAGTGTGCAATCTTAGTTGGCTGGGCCTTTTGTTATGCAAGATCTCCTTTCTGACTAGAAGCCACTTCTACTCTTGACCAAATCCCTCTGTTTCTTCAATGGCAAAGAGCAGCTTTTCTTTTAGTTGTTCATAGCTTTTATATGGTGGCAAATCCAAACGATTAAAACTGAGCAGAAAAAAAACAAACTGTTAAGTTTAGCTGAATGCCATGTAGAACACTACAGAGCTTGACTGCTACAGCAGAAGTTAAAAATGTTCTAACATTAGAAATGAAGAAGTAGCAATCAGTGCAATCTCACTGCTCTTTCTATGAACAGTAAAACCAGAGTTCTTTAAGAAACAAACGACTCTTATCACATCACATAAAACCCAGAGCCTTTGAAGATTACAGACAGACCAAGATACAGAGAGCTATAATACTCACAAAAGGAAATGCACACCATTATAGTGTGATCCATCTCCAAATTCCAGAAACAGCAAGAAAAAGCTGAATTTTTCTTTCTACACGTGACTAGATACAGCGTGGGGCATTTTTCCCCTCTAAACTTTGCCCTAAAAGGCTTCTGCCAAAATTCTGTTTCATTCCATGGCTTCCTCAAAATTACATCAGACAAAGAGAGATGTTTAACTCCTGCAAACATCACTTAAAAAAGCACGCTGGTGGAGAAAATGCTGAAAATGGAGGATTCCCTGAAGTATATTTTTTTAGCTACTAGGAAACTAGATAATTCCTAATTAAGATTTTTAATTCTATTAATCACCAATTTTATTAATAATTGTATTACAGTAGTGTGATTAATATTATTGTTACAATGTTGCCATAGGAAGGTATGTTTACTTTGCACACAGAATATAGGGGAAACTGATCTGGGTGCCTGTTGCACCAGTTTGACACAGGAATGACCAGCCAATAATAGCCTGTAGCCTGGCAGAAAAAACAACCTTCTGTCTTGACTAAGCATCCCCTGTTCCGAACATTTCCTGTCATTTCTCTCATGCTACTTTTTCTTATCACTATACATTTCTCTTTTACAATTTTACTGTATAATAAGCGATTCTAATAGCTGTAGATACAATATCTACAGCTAATAATATGTAATGTATCTAATACCAACTTGCCTTTTGCCAGTTATTTAATATTCTCTACAATAATTATGGAAATACCTCTCAGTCCTATACAAGAAGAATGATATCATACTTTTGATAGATCTAATACTAACAAACTGTGTACAGTTCAGTAGCAAAATTTAAGAACAGGGGAACTAGAAAAGTTTTCAATAGCAGAATGCCCGAGCAATTAAAGAAAAGAAGCTGAAGATGGAGATAAGAGGAGAGAAGGTACAGAAAGTTTATATGTATCAACTCACCAAGTGTGACTCCTTGGTAACCAAGTTTCCTTACCAACTTTTTCAATGCAGAATTTCTGAGGACCATTACTTCCTGGAAAAGATTTTCAAAAGTGTGATCACATAATGGTTTGGCTTAGAAAGGACCTTAAGATCATCTAGTTCCAACCCCCTGCCATGGCCAGGGATGCCTCACAGTCATGTATTTGTGATGCAAGACACAACTCAGACACAACAGAGAGAGCTCATTATGTGCTACTCTATGTTACATGATTATGAACAGTCTTCTCATAAAAATGATCTAACTTCTTAACAATTTATAAAAGTATTAATGGGATTTCCAATATAAAAAGCCTTTCTAGATCCAAGCTGACATACATGAAGTTCCTGCTATCTGCAAACTTGCAGCATGATTCATTTGCAAATGGAACAGGTACAGTATAAAAGTTGAGGTCACCTTCTACTTACCCATAAGTTCAGCAAATCCACCCAGTGGTAATCGGCAAGTGCCAGTGACAAACTGCAGAAGTCGCATGCGAACCTCGTTGTCTGTTTCTTTTACAAACTAGGTACAGAAATTCAAATTACTTACTAAAAATCTTTAACATAGCTGGAGAAAAACAAGAACACCATGAAACTGCTTAAAAAGTAGTTTCATTTAAAAAGGCACCACCTTGAAAGCAGTTTACCTTTCCTTCTCTCAGCAAAATTGGGTGGAGGGAGAAGACACTGATTTCAGATTAAACGCACTGTCTACTATTACAGTGTGAAGGCTGGGAACAGCAAACAAGAATAATCTTTATCTACTGTATTCTACACTAAAATATAAAACATGATAATGATTATATGAAGGCTACTGCCATTTTGTTAAACACACTGACAGACTAGCCACAGGCTCTGGGTATTTCAAGAGTGAAGTATCCCCTCCATATGGCAGTCTCAATGAGAGAAAACACTATCCAGAATAGCTGCATCACTATGGAAAGAAATTCACTGGGAAAATGAAAAGGACAGAGAGGGGAAGTGGTGAACATTTCAGTAAGAGAGGAGGTATTGATACATAGCTCAGAAAAACCTGGATAACAAAATGAGTATTTTTGTTTTATAAATGTCAAAGTCATATCCAAGTTACTGATTAAGATTCTTCCAGTACAAAGCTTCTTAAAACCAGATCACATCATCAGAACTTACGTTATTATGACAATATAAATAAGCTAGAAAATAACTGATTTACATCCTGTTCTCATAGGAACTTCATCTAAAACAATGATATGCATCTCTAAAATGATGACTTCTGACAAGACAGGAGGTGCATAGCTGTGATTTCTCTTTCATAGAAACTGGGAGCTTGCATAGAATTTTTTGAGGTTTTTTCCCTGAAAATAATTCTTAGCCAACTGCACTGGACTGTGAGTTATAATCAGTCAGTGCTAGACTGGGACAGCTAACATGACAATAATCATAAATAGTATATGGCATTTCAGATGTACAGATGTACTACACAGAAGAATGCTTAAAAGGTACATCACTGCTAAGAATACAAAAAGTGTCCATCACTGTATAATCAATATGAAGGACAAGATTTAGGAAAATTATTCAGGACCCAGCATTCCAAGTGTAATGCAGGTATCCATCTGCCATTTCCCACCCTAAAGATCAACATACCTGCCAGAACCATATGATCTGCTTGCTATTCCTTGTATAATGACGATAAACAGTGTTCCTCTGCCAGTCTGCTAAATCAACTTCTTGCATGCCACAAAGCATAACCTGAAAAGAGAATGGTTACTTGACAACCTACATGCATTAGTTAATTTCGTATCTTGTATGAGAGACTAACAGAAAATAGAACTACTTGCACCCAGAAAAAGGGCTGAAAATTTTTAACTATATTCCACAGTTAGATTTTTCTTTATCCTAAGTTTACAAAACTTCCCCAGAACTGTTTATGTTATGTAAGTGGTCTGAAAGCCTGCATACCAGAAGCTTTTTCTGTCTAATAATTCAACAATGAAAAGGTAGTACCTTTCCATAAAATGAAATTTTACATTAAAGAGAGTATTACCTTTCCCATTAAAACCTTGCCTCATATTTCAAGCTGATTACATTGCTGCTACTGCTACTCCTAGTACACATTGCAAAGTGTACATCTGCAAAATATTCATTATGAGAGGCAATGAAAGCTGAAAATGCTAAAGGCAAAGCCTCCTAGAAAACTAAACAACAACGAAGACAGATCAACGTCCTTTCTCAGGAAAAACCGCCAGTCAACTTAAGAAGTTTTCACAACACTGCTTATTCAATACAGAGGACCTTGGCAGGTGTCACAGAAGTCCTACAGAGCCTTTTACCCCTGCTACAAATCAGAATCCCAAAAGTGAACACAGGTCAGGCAGACTGTTAAGTAAACACAGTGCCTGCAAGCAATTCCTGTTATCAGCCCCTTGAGTCACATATCGAGGATCTGCAAAATTCAGTTGCAAACATTGCTGGTTCTTCCAACTTTCTGTCCTGGAGTGTAATTAACTCTAGAACCTACCCTACACTAGGTACTTAAAACTAAGTAATCACTGTTCACCAAAATCAACTCCTGTGACATCTGTTACAAGATAATTCTACCTATCTACCACAGAGGGAGTAGTCTTCTATGACTAATAAATCCACCTGTGACCTCATAGCCTGATTTTTTGACCTTTTTGAGGGTGCTGAGGCATGAGAACAGGTTGCCCACAGAAGTGGTAAATGCTCCAACCCTGGCCGTGTTCAAGGCTAGGCTGGACAGAGCCTTGGGTGACATGGTCTGGTGTGAAGCATCCCTGCCCATGGCAGGGGGGCTGGAACTAGATGATCTCAAGGTCTCTTCCAATTCTGTGATTCTGTTATCTTTCCAGAGAAATTTACAAAACACATTTTAATACTGAGGATGGAATCTAAAATTGCCAAATGCTGAACACCAGAAAACACCAATTCAGTATATTACTGGCTTTTCACCATGATTTACCCCCACTGCTCCTACTAAACTCCATGTTCCAGAAGCTATCAAATGCAGCATGCCACAGATGAGAGATTCAATCTGATCTATTCACTTAATCATTCCATATGTATTACCTTTGCAGAAGTTAAAAATGTTGAAGAGAAAACCTCACCTCCAGCTCCTTTTCATCAAAATAGTGTAGCCACTGTAAAGGAACAACTTCATTGAAACCATCAAGAAAAGCTTTGGTTTGTTCTCTAACTCCACGAGAAAACCGCCACTCAGCCATTAACCTGGGGTGGAAAAGAACAAATATAAATTAAATATCAATTAGCACTCATTATGAAAAAGCTCAAACGTGAATGACTACATGTGTGTTCCCATAAGGTAAAGCTCCCTCCAATTCTACTTTCTTACACTGTAAGATTTTGTGGATGGTAAGGGACCAACCACATCAACAGTATCACAAATCTCCAAACTCAGAAAACAGTGAAAGTAGCAAGATGTACTATGACTACCATTCCAATAATTATATACATATATCTATATATACACAAAATAGTAGTAGTATTGACCTTCCATTAATAAAAATTCAGCAGCCTTTTCATGTAAATAATGCTTCTTGGGCATACGGTTTTGTTATGGCAAAACTTGCTTTAGCTTAAGAAGTGCATCAACATAGTGTTTTGATGCTATAAAAGAAACATTTCCACTGAAATATTCTATTCTTGAGCAAAAGGTACCATGTACATCAAGAATAGTAAGAAACACTATTGCTTATAACACTTGTAATTACACCTGCCCCATACTCTCAACATGAGACTATTTTCAGCTTCAACAAAGAATGGTCATTTTCTGCTCTGGGCTTCTGATTTATGCTAAAATTTGGAGGAAGAGGTAACATTTTTTAAGTTTTAACTCAAATGGTCAAGCCACTTCTGAATAAAAAAAAGACAACAAACGTATACATACACATACTAGAGAAACTATTTCACTGAGAAACTAAATATGCTAATTTAATAGGAAACTATGTGCAGCACTGCACATACACTGTATCACAGAAAAGAATCTGTGTACATCTCCTTTTGAGACCACTCTGAATAGACGTTATCAGAGGTTCAGGAAAAGAAAGGCAGTGATAACATGAGGAGAGAGCAGCATAACAGAACAAAGAGAAAAAGTAGTTTAAATCACACCACACTGTACACCATTCTGAATATCAGTTTCCACAGTGACAGCAAAGTTCTGACAAATTTAGAAATCCTCTGTCAAATACATGGCTTCTCTCCACCTGGATTTGTTACCTGAATCACTGAAAATAGCTTCACTCACTTTCAGTGTCACCTGTTCTCTCACTGTACATGCAACAACAAAACAGGTCATCTTCTCTTTCTATGGTCTCCTTTTTTGAGAAGAATGGGACAGGAGGGCAAACAGGGCAAAGGCGGGACAGTGGGGGAAAGGAAGAGGGGAATGGGAGAGATTAAAACGTTCCAAGGAATCATGTGCACCGAGGTACCATTTCAATAACATTCCCAAGAGTTACACAGTACTAGGAAAAGCAAAAAAATTATATACTGTGTCAAGAAAGACTAGAGCAATAGCAGAAATATGGAATACTTTTTTTTTCAGCATCTACACCTTCCTACCCAATATATTCTTCTTTGTTTTCCTCAGTTACCAAGATATTTGAACCTCCTGATTTCAGCTCATGTGAGGTTACTTTTCCTAAGAGCTCCATATCCACACAAAAGTACATTTCCAAGTTACACTCTTCAATGTTGTTATCCCTGAATGAAAAGAGAAAAAAAAAGGGTTCTATATAAATGGTTCTATATAAACAAAACAAACAAACAAAAAAAATCAATAAAACATTACACACACACAAAATAATCTACAAACCTTATCCAAATTAGGGAGTTGTAAAATTCAGTATCAATAGATTCTAGGTCCTTAATAGTAAGTTTTTTGCTCAGCATTCGTTTGTAGAAAGGCAGAGAAAAACCAGTGTCAATGAATTTCCCATGAAACAACGCCTGTTGAACAGAAAGAAGTCTGCTTAGCTCTTACTGAAGTGCTTAATTATTGATGCTTTCCTGGACTTGATTTTTTTTTCCCTTTCTCCTTCAAATAATAAGAAGCACCAAGTAGCAGTAGCAGCTTGGTTTTAAAAAGTACAAAACATTGCATTAAGAGGGAAGGAAAAAAGAATTATTAATTTACAACATTATCCAAGCATATGTTATCATTACAATTTAGAAATTATCTGATTAAAAAAAAACTTGTCATAAAAGAATGAAGTCTATGAAAAGAGGAAACTACCAAGTTTCCTCTTTATTATGTGGATAGGTATATATGCCAAGTATTCTTTGATCCTACTTGATCATATTTGATCCTACTTGAGTAGAACATACATCCCGCAAAATCATCCTTTACACAGTGTTACTGCAGTTTGTATAAAAGACTTTAAAAATGTAATCACAGACTGCTTCAGAAAGTTTTGGGAGTCACATTTTTTATAGGTAACAGAACTGAAAATGAGATTCAACCTTCTACTGCAAAAATTAAACTGAAAAAACCCCAAACTAAACAAAAACGTGCTCACACTTGTCTCGCCATACACATGCACAAAAGGTGTAAGCTAATTTCTAGCAGTGAAGCACAGCATACACACACACACTGTGAACCTCTATCCTGACTCAGTGCCTCTGAGTAATAACAGAGCACAGCTTTTGAACATATGATTTTTTTTTATTAATATGAAAATATTTTTTCCTCATCCTTATCAAGCACACTTTCTTCATGCCAATACTTCTTTAAAAAAAATCACCGTAAACATTGGTCTAGTACGGCATTCATTGATTGTTTTTCCTTCCGGCTGAAATTCTATCAGCAGAAGAGCCAATGTAATGGCTCTTTCCTAGAAAAAGGCAAGGCTCCATCTTTTCTCCCCACCTTCTAATTTCCCCCTTAGGGCTCACTCCAGCATGCACTATCTTCTTCTTTAGGAAAGCTTAAACAGAGGCATTTATTTATGTTTAAACTGGTCTATACTTCTCATGGGAGAGCAAGCTAACCAAAATGGAAAAATTAAATGCGAAGTGCAGCATCCACCCATAGGAATTCTTGCTTTTTACAAAAGTCAGCTCTTAAATAATCTCATTTAATGTCTATGTCATCTTACAGCAAAAGATAAAAGTTACCTCACCCAACCTCATTTAACAGCTTTTTACTACAGTAATGTGCATTTTTTACATTTAACCCCATTTTGGACAAAAACATCTGTGATTATTTCAGCATTTAAAGCCAAAATAAGTCGCAACTTATTTTAGAACTGTGAGAGCAACAGAAATGACAACTGTACTTAAAAAGCCTACTTAAACTCCCTAAAATGATTTGCACTTACAGTATTACCTGAGCTATTTTAAGCCACTAAAGGGTATCCCCAGAAGTACTGTAGAGAATACCATCCATTACAAAGCATCAATATACTCAAACCTTTCAACTGACCACATCAGGCACCATTACACAGGCCTCTCCCTCACCCTCCCCACCTTAGAGAATTGAAACTAAAAATACAAAAGTACTTCAGGAAAGAAACATTGTCTTTTAATTACATTAAATACTTTAAGTATATTAATTAACTTACAGGTCTTCTATGATCTCTATTTTTTATAAATTATATTTCCTGAAATTAACATTTCAATTCCAAATTTTATGTTATGTACAACATAAAAAAAAAAAAAAATCACTGGCTAAAAGAAAGAGAATTTGACTCTAGCACTAATTGGTTATATCACATCTTCCTGCTTAATGGCACTATAGCTTGCTGAAGATTACAAAAGAAATGAAAACTGTTGGCAGCCTGTTGTATCTGTTAACCCAATGAAATAAACTTTCATGACAGCACAGAAACACAAGAATGTCAGGGAGCTTGCCCATAAATCCTAGAGATCTGAGATGTTCTCATCAAAATTGAATAAATTTGTTTCTCAAGAAGAATCTGTAAAAGTAAAACCAAGAAAACCCCCAAAACTAATTTATTGTAAGTCTGAAAGTATTTTCCCCCTTTTGTTATACTTTACTGCTATTAATTCTGATCTCATACACAAAGCCTGAAGAACAGAAAACAACAGTCTCTTCTATCTGAAAATGCACTTTTGTTTACTTTGTTTTCCCTATTCACCATTTTCCAATATGTTTGGAGGGCTATCTGTAGACATCATGATGATTATGTGGAAAGATGACTGTTATCACTACATGGAAGGAAAGAAATATGACAGAGTAGGAGTCCACTATAGGAAACAGACTCAGTGGTACAAGAAGAAAGGACACACACAGAATGTCCCATTTGCTTTTAAATTAAGAGACACCTGATGGCAGAGAATCCCTGCCAGCTTCTGCTCTCCTTAGTATCTGACCTTTGCATCCAAGTACATATGTTTAAGTTAAGGCTCAGTGTATGCCACAGAAAATTTCTAATTCATTTTTCAAATATCATAAGATATATCAAGTCTAACAAAGGAGCCTTTTTTGGAAAATACCAGTCACATTTTTCAGAGTATCAGAATTCAGACACTCAACCAAACAGCAGTTTGTATGAAGTACACACATCCAATTGATAAAAATAAAATATACTGAATGCTGTATTAACTTTCATTACTATCCCACAAAATCTGATTGTGTAAGAGAGTTAACTCTCCAGGAGTATTTTGGCTCAATAACCTTATGTGCCTTTCATTTCTAATAGATTAATACAACCTTTAATAACTGCAAAAACAAGTATTGTTCAGGAATAAACGTATAGCTACAGCAAATAATAAAACCTTAAAAATCTAACCTACCATGGCAATAAAGCGCCCAATGAAACAGAAATATGAAAGATGGTCAGGATTGATTGTTGATGCTGGATTTATCTGCAGGCAATAGTTGCTCTTGCCAGCATATTCAAATAGGCAGTACATAGGGTTCAGTACTTCATGGGAAAGCAAGAAAAACCATTCTCTAAGGAAAAAAAACATGTATACACATAAAAACCATCAAATACAGATGCTTATCACCATTCTCCTTACGTAACTAGCAAAATGGTCAAAATATAGGCAAACTTAGAAAAATAACATAACCAATGTTGTATTAGAATCACAGAGTAATATATAGCATTATACACTTCTTAAATATTAAAAAAATCATTACTCAGATCAATAATGTTAGAAAGTCATGGTTGTCATAGATTAGAAATTATTTTTAAGCTTGTCACCTTGAACACACCCTCATAGCACAAGTTTTAGTTGTATATTAGTAACATCTTTGCCTACAGAGTCCTTGCCTCAAATGCACAGTTATTTAGCCTCCTCATATCTGCTTTACTGCATACAACTCCAATCTCTATTAAAAAAACCTACAATTATTCCACAGGCAGTGCTTAATGTAAACAACCTAGGTAAAAGAAAATAAAACCAAAAAACCCAAACCACAGTACACCTTACTTGCTTTCCCAGTATGACAGTGGAATACACACAGAGTTACTGTGGTTTAACAAACTAAGGCAACATGACATGACAAGAGGAAAACATATTTTTCTGAGGTTTAACTAGGACATGTTATTCACCACTTTTATAGTTCCCAACTCATCTGACCTGAAATAATAATACAATCCGGTATTTCATCATTAGCATAGCTGAGTTTTAGAGTATTTGTTGCTTTATAGCATTTATATATAATCACAGACTTCAGAAGAAATCATACATAGCCAGGATTTATTGTGTCAAGCCCTTTGAAAGGACTTGGAACTGAACAACCAGGGTTAGGGAAAAGCCACCAAAAAAAGCCAAAAGGCTACCCTGCAATAACTGCAGGGACTGAGTTCCATCCTGACTGCCTTTCAGCTGTCACATTTAAGAGGCACCCTTTCTATCTCTGCATTTACCTGAGATCAAATAATGGATGAGATTGCAACAACATGCTTCCAATCCAAAGGTCAAGTAGAAAGAGTAAACAGAGAAAAGCAGCCAGGATGTAACTCCAACAGGTTTCTGTGCATCTTTTAATAAACATAAGAATGCTGTACAATATTCTATGCAGGTTTTATACTGAGACAACAATACTATCCCTCCATAGATACATCAAATTTAACAGGCATTTAAATTAGATCAATGCCAGATAAAGGATGAATCAAAGAAATCGATCATCAACAAGAAGTCTGCAGAAGCAGATTTTTCACATCAACAGCTAGAACTAGCCACAGGACCTAGTGTCAGACGTTCTGATAAACACAAGGTAAAAATCTGGAGGGAACACAGAGTTTAGCCTGCTGAGAGACAGGCAATAAACCAGGCATAGTAGCTTTCTGTGTTTGAATTAATATAGTATTATGTTAGCAAGTCAGCACATGAACTTTTACACAGTGTCACCTAAGAATTCTCAGCTCAGGTTACAATTACATCCTTGCTAGTTCTCAGCTTCACATACAAAATTTTGGGCAAGACTTACTCCAAAAACTATGAAATTATACTACCTCTTTATTTGTTATTTTTTCTGCTTCTTTCTGCGACATGTTAGTTACATAACATCACTTCCTTGGAATACATTGCTTCTCTGGAACAGACAACTTGAACACTCCTGGTTCCCATCCTATGCCTAGCATCATCGTGTTAGGGACACCAATCAAACAAAACCCATGCAAAACAAAAATTTGATTCCTCCCTGCTCTCACCCCACAAAAGCCTATCAGATACTGTAATTAAGAAGTATAACCACCCATAAATGCAAAGAAGTTAAACCTTCAGAGGCAAGATTCCTTACTAGCAAATACACATTTTCGCTGAACTTCATTTAGTAAGCTACATAAACCAGAACAAAATTGAACATCTTTACAAAAAAAAAAAAACAACAACAAAAAACCCACAACAAACTAAAAACAAACAAACCAACCAAAAAGAAAACCCATGCTCAAACAAAAAAAAATTATTGCCTATGACTACTTCTAATTCCCTGGATCTGCAATAGTACTGACATTTTCATCCCAATAGTAACAATTCAGCCAAGTAGCTGGCAATAGCAGTCAGCAGTTGTCTTCTATATGGTCAAGAGATGAAACACACTTGAGCTATTGTTTTCATGTTATCAGATTTTCCCTTCAAGTTCCACTTCAAGATTCTAGAAAAACCTGTAGTCTAGCTGTTTTGCACTCCTGCACAGCCTACATAGTATGTTGATCTGCTGTTACTTCATGGCTGCACTACTCTCCTCTTGATCATATATCCTTTCTGTTCTTACCAGTCCCAATCTGGTGCTGGCTCTTTTTTTCCAGATAAGCAAAACACTTTATTTTTCCACAGTCACCACTTCAAGGAAAGTGGAACTTTCTGATAAAGTTTCTGATATACCTCAGTCTGCAGCAACTAACTGGCATAAAACCCTCCAATTTAAACATCAAACTTTGTCAAAGAACGGAACAACTGAGACCACACTTTTACTAAGGCAATGTTATAACCCATACCAACAGCCAGTGCTGCCAGTTTCACCTCCTTACACCTTAAGGGAAGCTAAAAAAGGTAACCAGAGCCAGACTGCAAAAGCAAGCAGTTTCTTTTCAGACACAATTACATTAGAAATCAATGTTAGAGTGCTATTAAATATATATCTATATTTTAAATAAATTTTCTTTTACCTTGCCAAGCCACCATAATCCAACCCTTCTTCTCCTCTGAATATAACATACAATCTTCTCCTCAAATCATAGGGTTTTAATGCCATTATCTATAAAAAGAAACCCAAAATGTAATGTTATAAATAATGCATTGCCAATACAATTGGTCCTTCTTATTTAGGTTTTCTTTAATTGATAATAGAAACGCAATACATGTAAAATGTTTACACAGATTTGACAAGCAATTAGACCATCTCATGGAACATGCAATTAAAGAACAGATATACTAACTTGGACTTACAATCCTTGAGCAGCAGTTTGCTAGCAAGTGGAAAGGGATATCTGGAAAGTACCACTGTATGACTGCCCTGTTCTTACACTCTTTCTAAGGCAGTTCAGGGAATCTGGCAATGTCAAACATAATCTGACTTGTTACAGATTTTGGTTTTAGGCAAATCAAAGTAACTTAATCCAAAATAAGTGTAATATACTCATTATTAATATAATTTTTACTTATAGACAATCCCTCCCAAGAGGTTTTGATGTGGTGACAGCAGCAAGAATTCTACTTGTTACAGAGAAGAAGCAAAGAACATACACTGGCTACAAACTGTAAGAGCTCAAGAACCATAAGCTTCAATTACACAGATTTAACCTCTGAAGGATAAAGCAGGACACCAGTTTTAATTGGAGAAAACAGTATTTTGTAATGTACATAACCACAAGAATCGGAAAAGAAAATTTGATGTGGTTAAGTTAATAGGGTATGCAATGTGGTTAAGATACGAAACTCTTTTACTACAGGATGCTGCAGATGCAAAACGTTCACAAAAGCAGCACAGACAAGCTCAAAGAAGCCCCTTGAGGATTATTAAAATACCCAGAAACAACATCAAGCTAAAGATGCATTTCAAATGCAAACAGTTGGGAGCTGAAGGATCATTTGTTAAAAGTCTTACATACAACACTTCTGTTCTCAGTTTTTCATAAGAATCCCCTTTGGCTAACACAAAGGGAAGATCTACTGAATGACCATTAGTATGAACTGGCTATGGCCATCTTTGCTTTTGTGCTCTGTCTTGACTAACAAACATAACCATCTTTGCGGGCTTACTTGCTGGAAGGAATCCTCAAACAAAGTCTGTCTGGATACATTGATTTTCACATGACTTGGCAGTGCATTGGACTGTAATCATAAGGCAATAATGTTAAAAGGCAGCACATATAAATTCGAATAGTTTCAAAAAGAAAGGAATTACTTAACCAGTACCTGACACAAGTAACGGAAATGAGCAAGTTTCCACCTAAAGCTACGCTCATAAGCGATCTGCGGGCCTTTATTTCTGTAAGGGAACAGATTTGAGATACATTAACCACACAGACATCAAGCAGTACTTTCAATGATAAACAGCAGCATGTAGATTTCAAAAATACACAAAAACTGTTAGAGTAAGATAGGATCAGAAACAAAATGGAGTCCATGGTTTGGCTAGGATAGTCCGTCCTTCTGCCACGCTCCTAGTCAATTTACCAAATTAGAGAGAAAGGTAGGGATCTAGAGAATTTAAAACCCCTACCTGTTTTGTAAAAATTATAAGCCAGCTAAAGGAGAGACATTTAATTTATTGTCCTCACTCAAAGATTGCAAAATCTTCATAAATTCACCTGCTTGTGGAAGTATGAACGAGTTTCTAATACGACACCCCGTAGGCTCTTTGAATGAAAGATCATCAACATGTCATCAGAAATAAACCCTACCCTACATAAAAGACATCAAGACGGTGCCCTAGGTTCGGCTTAAACGATGACAGGTGGCCACTACAGGCTGTGTCAATTCTTCTGACCAAACTATTTTTCAGAAGATTTGCATGTAAAGTTTTTGAAAAGTATTTAGAACTACTCTGTTTAGACACAAATGTTCTAGAGGGTGCATAACCAATACTCATTATAATCATCTGCTGTTTCTTTAAAAAAATAACTATTAGTCACATTAGTTCAATATTCAAGTTTACCTGACTTCCCCTCTGATTTATAAACCTATCACAATCTTGGTATTTGAAATGTATAAAAACTACTGAGCCTTAGAAGAGCACAGAAAAGTGCATGATAGATAAATTGACAATTAAAGCTTAAAAATAGATTAAACTTACAGGACAACAATTTGCTCATAATTTAGTGCTCAATCCCAGCCAAAGGTATACATTGTTTTCTAGTATGAGAAGATCTCATTATTAAACTACAGGAAGTTAAAACATTCAAAGACATATTCAATTTCTCACTTACACAGATGATTTCCCAGTACGAGGATCATTGAAGGTGGTAGTTCTTGTATTATGGTCAACAAAGTATCTGACACCTTCTCTTGTATATCTGATTTCCCAGCCCTCTGGAAGGGGGTCTTCATTTTGTAAACTGCAGAAGAAATTGCAGACAGTACTTTTTCCCCCATATCATGACATCTGAGAATTAAGCAAGACCTTTTTATTTTCACAGTCAACATACACACCTACCCTTGAGTTCGAGGGTCTTCCCACTGTGTTGTCTTTGTGTTGTGATTCACAAAATACACCCTATCATTTGAATCCACTCTCCTTTCTAGGGAAAAGAAAAAAAACAACAAACCAATACTATATAACAACTGCATTATAAATTTCTGTAACTGTCATTTCTGGAAATCAACAGCTAATTAACTTACCCCAACCTGGTGGTAAAGGCCCAAGTGGGTCATTTTCTGCTGACAACATTGAAGCCTATTTAAAAACAAGATGACATTCAGTTAGGCCAATCATTATTCATATTTTTTCTTCAATGTGTTTTAAGATTACCACTAGTTCTGAAGACTATTCATACTGAAAAATATCATGCCATTTTTAGTCTGGTTTTGAGAAGAAACACAGATTATATAATAATAAGATACAATTTGCACATTTGTCTCTACTGTTTCCAAGACAATGTACCCTCTATTTCCCTTCCTACAGCAAACTTGAGACTCAGTGGTCCTAAAAGATGTGGAGTTCACAGAAATTTTGCAGAAGAATGTATAAGCAGATAAACACAATGTTCTTGCTGAAGAACATGCTTTATCATAAGATGCATTTCTAAGCACAGTGATTACTGCCAACACAGGGCTTTTTGCTTCCTCAATACATGATGTCTTCCCTGGATGTTTGGCAATTTTCAGACCTGGTCATTTTTAGCAACTGCAGCTGCAATCATCAGAATATATGCATGGTTAAAATTATACCGACAATAAGGGTAAAAGGAATGAAATTATTATGTAAAACCATGATGAAATTATTATGTAAAAACATTCTAAGCTCATAATACACCATAACCTTGCATTAGTCCCCAAGTAGCTCCCAAGAATAAAAAGCATGGGAAAAACAAAAACTAGAAGGCAGAAATCCCCCAAACTGCAGGATCCATGCTCTGATTCATAATTAAAGGCATCCACCCCCTAAAACCATTTGGATGCTAAAATTCCCTTCTTTTGCTGCTGTTGTTGTGCAGAATGGAATTTTGAAACATGGGAATCAAACTGCATTATCTAAACAGTACCTTAAGGATCACCTTGCTACTAATACTGCTTTATATAACATTTTCAATCCGAAAAATCTCAAATCTGCTTCAGAGTTCACAACAGCAAATTCAGGGGGAAAAAAAAAAGCTACATTATTTTTCCTGTGAAAGAGCAAGGAGCAGAAAAAAGATGCAATGTTTACACTCAAAATCAAGCTGCCTCTTTGTTCCAGTCACCAGCTAACAGAAGTGAACAGAGTATTATCATTATCCCAGCAGCAAATGCAGTAAGCCTTTTGTGCTTTTGGGAACTATTCAGTCACAATGACCCTGTAACCAAAGATTTCTCTGTGGTGAGCATAAAAAGAATAGTGTACGAAAGAAAACACTGTCTGCCAAAGAACTGAATGGCGGCATGATTCAGAGATTTCCGATCTTCTTAATGAGTCCCGGGATTTGTGTTTTCTGCTGCCTAATGTATATTTAATAGAACACTCCAAAACACTAGGCAGTCCATGGAATGAACCAGATTCTATAGCAAAAGGAGTACATTAACTGGGGGAAAAATAAAATTCAATTCACTAAATTAGCTGCATCCTATCCATTTTTCTCCCTTCACATAATTTAGCTTTGACCATTCAAAGTAACTGAAACATTCTCTAACTCATGAAAAGTGTTAATACGTTTTTTTTTCCCAAGCAATAAATTACAATCTCACTTATAAGCTGCTATACAGGCAGAGTCCTGGAGTCCTCATACATCATCAAAGGAAGAAAAGCTAATTCTAGTTTGACCTTAACAATTCTAGAATAAAAGGATAGAGCAGCACTAAAGAAAAAAAAACCAAACAAAAACAAAAACAAACAAAAAAACATCAAAAAAACAAAAACCAAAAAGCTTCCAACCAAAGAAAAAACCAAAAAAAACCTCACACAAACTCCCCATAATTTCTTCAATATAATTTCAATTTTTTTACCCACAACATGTTAGCCCTACATATGCAACTGACACACTACTTAAAATTCTAAAGCAATGCAAACAGTACAGTCATCTTCTCTCTTCCTTCAATTATATTCTGCCTCACAAACAAATCTTAATTCAATGATTCTGAAGTCTGAGGGGACATCTTAAGAAATTAGTCTGTAGGTTTCAGTACGAGTTGTTAACTATTAAATGAAGGAACACAGTTTAATTAAAAAATAGATATTATTCCCTGAGAGAATAAGTCTAGCTCAAAAGAAAAAAAAAAAAGGCTTTGGGTCAGGAAAAGTGTGAATTTTCTTAGATGTTTAAGCAACTGATCAAAGTAGTACAAAAAGTTGCTTAGTGAGAGCTCTTGTTATATTTCAGCTGTGATCCCTGGATTTGCATTAAAAGTTACCAATGTGAACAAATACCTGCGGGGAGGCTGCAAAAAAGATGGAGCCAGGCTCTTCCTTGTGGCACCCAGTGTCAGGACCTGAAGAAATGGGCATTCTCTCTGAGCATCAGGAAACACTTTTTCACAGTGAGGGTGAATGAGCACTGGCATGGGTTGCCCAGGGAGATTGTGCAGTCTCCATTCTTGCAGATATTCAAAAGCTGTTTAGGCACTAGGCAACTGGCTGTAGGAGAACTTGCTTGAGCACAGTGGTTGGACCAGTTGACTTCCAGAGGTCCCTTCCACTCTCAACCACTCTATCATTCTCAAATTGCATGAGATAAATTGACTTTTATGAACAGCTGCAGAACTTAAGATAAGTGGTGATGCACGTTTCTCCTATTGTAGTGATGACATATAACGTCTAAATGGATGAGAAGCTGAGAACCATTAAATGAAAGAATACAGCAGCATCCCTTATTTCAGAAGGGTACCTGAATAAAAGTCCATCAAATTCAAAACAAAGCTGGACGCTGTGCATTCCAGACCTTAGTCCAATGAAGCTGTTCCAGACCTGTACTTCAATGGTTTCTTCTTTAAAGCACTACAGTTTTGCTACATAGCAAAGTCTCTGGGACTGGATTTTTTTTTTTTTTTTTTTTTTAAGAGACCAAGCACGACTCTAAAATGGACTGTTTTAGAGTGACAGTGACATTCAGGCACCATCACCCTTAACTCTAAAAAATGTAACTATCCTATTTATCCAGCCACAAATAGAAGAGAAAAAAAAAAAAAAAAAAAGAAGTCTGTCTCAAGAACTATCTTCTTTGAAGCTATTAATGGTATTTTCTTCTGGCAGAAGTAAGTGAGCAACTATCTGAAAGAAATGAAGAACCATATAGAAAATTCAAGAGCTGGACCAGGTGCATAAGCTTGAAAATGAGCCCAAAGTGGAGAAATTGCCACCCATACTAATGACTGGCTCCTAATCACTAGAACAGTTTTGAAGGCCATTTAATGTTCAAAATGCCCGTAATTCAGCTTTTACATTCCCTTTCAGTTAAGGGACTTCTTTAGTTTTACTTCTTACTACTACCATTAAAGGTTTTAAGTATCATGCAGTACACAAAAGGCTCAAAAATTAGGGAAAAGACTTTTGCCTTTAAGGACAATTTTTATGAACATTTTAACAGAACCAGAACCTGAATTACTGATGCCAAACATCTCGTAACACACATGGCTGCACTGTTACAAAATCACTTTAGAAAAAGTCAGAAGAAAAAGCATACCTATACCTCTCTACTCATTTCTAATTTATTCTGAAAAATTGACGTCAGAAATTTTACCGAATAGAGGTATCGTTGGTTAAACTGCTGCATAGCTCCCTGCAGTTGATTCCGTTGAGACTGCCACTGCTCGAAGTTTCTGACTGATTCCATTGTTGGTCGCTGCCACGTTGTTGTTCTGGTGTTGTGGTCCACATAGTAAACTCTCCCACGATCATCAACTCTTCTTTCCCAGCTTTCAAGAAACCCAAATGTTAACAGCTAATTCCGTAACTGATTTTCTCTTTATGCTGAACTCCCAGACATTACTTGAATGAATTACTGGAGCCACAGGCATGAATTTAATTTCTAAAGTCCCCAACTTTACTGGGAGGACAAGAAACACATTGAGCAAACACAGAATTCAAGCAATAGCATGCTTAGCAATCTGTCACCTCATTTTTAATGTCATAAATTCCTGTGACCACATGCAATGTTGGCAGGCTTCACAGAAAACACTTTGCAAGAAATTTGAGATTTGAAACCACTGCACAGGTGCCACCTAAGTAAAGGAGGTCATATGTGCTTAAGTTTTAAAGGAAGAACAAAATAATTTAGTAACTGCACTTGAACAAATGATCAGAACAAACAACATATACAGTACCAATATTCCTATAATAATAGCTGTAATTAATACAATTCTAAAATATCTGAAAGCTAGAATTTCTTAATATATGATCCACAACAGTTTCAATGAGCTGCTTACAAAAGCTGATATTTTTCCTACACCAAACAAAACAAAAAAAAGACATTACCTTTATCATATTTAAATAAAAAAAGGTCTACATTACCCAGGAGGTAAGGGCTGTGGCCTTTCCCATGTTGTAGTCCGTGTGTTGTGATCAACATAATAAGTTCTACCATGAGGATCCTTTCTTTGCTCCCACCTTCAACACAAAAAGACTTTCACGTAAGTCAAGGTGAAAATTACTTCCCGCTAAGCCAAAAAGGAACCTTGGAACTGGATGAAAACACAATTATCCAACACTCATTCTAAAACACCAGAGAAAACTCACACTAGAATATGTTATCAGTTACTTTCTATTGAACTGGTATCACCATAAAGTAACTTGGTACACAAAATGAGCATACACCAATATTCACAAGCATTTTCAAATTCTATTGAAGGTATGTGAAAACAAAGGCAATTAATTATCTGCTCAAGGCTTGAATACTAAGATAAGCTAATTCAAAAAGCACTTAAGAGATGCATTCTTTCCATCTTTAACTCCATGACTCTTAAAGAAAGAGGGTATTTACATTTCGGAAGCACTGTGCCTAAGCACTTAGAGATGCATTCTTTCCATCTTGAACTCGGTGCCTCTTAAAGAAAGAGGGTATTTACATTTCGAAGCACTGTGCCTATATCCAACAAACCAAGATCTTTCACAGTGAACTTGAAGTGTGTACTATCATATGGTTTTCCTGTGTTTCAGTTTCCTGTCCTGGTAATTTCTCTGTCTGATAACCCTGGGTATTATTTCTTCAGCTTTAGTTGCAAAGCAAACTTTTACTGAAGATGGAGAGAGGGCCAAACACTATAAAACAACTGAAGTTCCATGGTGCTGAGAACTGTAATAATGCAATAGAAGTATTTATAAATGGGATTGGAAACCCGGATAGATATTAGATGAAAAGCTGATGCCCTTGCTTGCATTAGAGACATGTTTTTCTTATACACCTAAAGAGGTAGGCAGAACACTCTGCCTGCCACTCATAGGACTCAACATGCATTTTCTCACCATTACAGGGTATCCTATGAAAAATCCTACAAAATGCTTTCTGCAGTTCAAGAGGCTAAATGCTAAGATTACAAGAAGAGAAGAGAGGAGCAGCAATATGTTACGGAGTTACTAGGGCTAAACATAATGACTGAACTAGATGGGATGAAGCGGCAGAGGGGAAGCACACACACACAAAAAACAACCCAGAGAAACCTCATCAGGGTGAAACAATGAGGCAATGCATGGGGCCATAGTGCACAGTGGTACTCATGACCCTGCCCTCAGTGGGAAACCATATAATTAATTAAAAAAGACTGTGTGGGTGACCACAGGAATTTCCACCTCTAAAGAGCCTTCACTGTCAAAGCATCTGAAAATTAAAAACTGTAACTCTTCCCCAACAATATCTACACAATATTTCTATCTTTTTAGGTGCTTGTTTTCATGTTTACCCAACTGCAGAAACTCAGGTGAAATGTCACTAACAACTTACTGAACCTCTTTCAGAGAGAGCGGGTACAAGCCAGGCTCTGAAACATTAGCTACAATGACACAAGGTATATACACTTTGGGTTAAGAAACAATTTATGCGTTCAGAAAATGCTGTAATAGTTAACACCTAAAATACTGCAGAAATGTCAGTATTTCCAATTAGTTACTGAAGACATCTTTTCACCCAAACATGAAAGCATCTATTAAAGATTTTGTACTTGAGCAAGTACTATATCTTCATCTAATGTCTAAGCACATTTGTAAGTTTTCATTTAAGGTTTAAGACCACAGTAGTAGTTTCTAACAGTCTAGTAAAATTAAAATTTTCTTGCTATTCCGAGCACATACATACACTTTGAATCTGTGATTTTACCTCTAACATTACTGATCTTATTACACAGCAAGCACCTACAAGTATTTTATCAAATTTCACTTCTCTGTATTTTTGTCCCTACTACATTCTCACAGTTTAAGACCCAAAGGAGTAACAAATTATGATCCAAGTAGGTCTGGATACATCAAATGAGAAGTCTTCAAGTCCATAATGCCCAAGAGTTTGTCTATTTAGACCACAATGCCATCTCAGCAAATTTGTTATCAGTAATTACTGGGACAAGAGCTACTAGCCAGTTACAGCAGCAGCACAAACCCCATTTTACATCAAATAACCCCATCCCAGCAAACAGATCTGCACTTGGCAATCCCATCACAGAATCAAATTTCTGTTTCTTTATATGCACATTTAGACAAAACACAATTATAGTATTAAATTCAAGCCCACATACCCTGGTGGCAAAGGGTCTGTACTCGCACTACCAGGCTGCTGCCTTGCAGGTTCTACAGGCACACTTGAGGTGGAGGAGGATTCCCTTGGTTTTGCTGCGTCTGCTGCTACACTGTTTCTAGCATTAGGTTGAGCACAGTCTGTTGCAGCTGCAGGTTCTTGTCCAGCAGACGCAACAGGCGATGCAGAAGAATGGCTTTCAGAACAGCTTGCTGCGTCTGTTGTTGACTGAGGTTCTGCTGTAGTGTTAGTGCAATCTGAAGACGCGGGAGCTTCAACTGAATCTACCAGAGCCTCAGAGACAGAATTACCAGCTTCTGGCGCAGAGGATGATGATTCGCCATTAACTGAGAAATGGGAAATAAGAACATTTGCGTATTATAATCTGCTCAGATTAATTTTTCAAAGGACTAACTTTTGTAGTAAACAGCAATGAAGAAATATATTTAAGTCACACCTATATGCCATAAGCAGTATTTTTGGCTAAGATGACAGAAAGTCACAATGCATATGCCTCATTAAAGCTGTAATTAAAACTCAGAGTCTGCAAGCCAAACTCCATAGACTTCCCTAAGGTAATTCCCTAGTTTCTGCGTATCTTGGTCAACATTACATTTTACTCTTTAGATTAGCAAATGTGTCCATCTGTTTAGGACCAGAAAACAGTACTGCTTTATTTGCTTTGAAGCTTATTTGCTACTAATTTATATCAACTTTAAAAAAGAATCTCGATCAGTATGACATGAAAGAAAAACGTGAAGAGACAAAAAATACTACGAAATTTAGAAAACTAAGAGGCAGTTCTTAGAGATTACTTTAATCTTTCCCTTTTTCAGAGTTGAGGTACAGAACCCTACAATTCAGCAAAACACACCTGTGTGTGACCTGGTTAAAAAAAAAAAAAAATCCTCCTCCAAAAGTGGGATTAAAAAGTAAAAACCAGTACTTGGCCAAAGCAACTTACATAAAGTCCAACTACTGAAGAAAGTTACTTCAGAATCATAAAGTAAATCAATTTCTGTCTTTTAAAGAACAATGCAAATGTCATCCAATTCAAGCAAGCATAATCTCATAAAATGTTTAAAGCAGGCATGGATTTAGCAGGAAAAGGGGGCTAAGTATGCTTTTATACTTCAAAGCTGACTTGGCCAATCATACATCAATACCAATCATCTGCAGAGCTTAACAGAACAGTATGTCAGCACAAGATCTTGTCTTAGACAAGTGAAATCAGGTACAGCAGAGTCAGTAGGACGCCATTAAATGTCAAGGCCCTATTAATTAAAAGCAGAGCAAGACCATACACAGTTTTCATTTTTTGCAAGACTAATAAACACCAGACACTGACAATTCTATTTAAACTCATTTGGACCCCTTACAGAGCTGGAACTATTTTTCTACAAGACTAAATGTAATATGCAACACCAATTTCAAGTACTCTAACAGCATACTATCCACTTACAATTCTAAGGACTGAGGTCAATACAGCTGCTCTATACTCATAACTTTATCAATACAGATTTGCAAAATTGAACCCTAGACTAGTGGCTACCAACCACTGTTCCAGCATTTTAAAGAGCTCATTTGCAAGAGTGTTATAAAGTAAATAAATAGCTACATTCTACTTATGACTCGCAATATGTATATAATGTCAGCAATTTCTTGCTTTCCTAAATGGTCACAAAAACAGGTTGAAGAATTACACACAATGCACTTAAATCAGGGAGTCAGTTTCTTTAACAATTATCACTGGGCTGTAAGTATTTTCTTGATATGCAGAATAAGCATGATTGTACAGACAGAAGCAGACTTGTAAAATCTGTAAATGCTTTGCTTTTTGAACACAACTATTTCAGAATAATCTGTCACTACTTCCAGCTCACACAGAACAGGTTAACTACATCAAAACACGTCAAGACTTTGAATTATTTCAACCAAATGTAAACCAAATTAAAAAAAAAAAAAAAAAAACACACCAAAATGAACCTATGTAAGTGCAATCTGATCACATCCTTTAAACTTCTGTTTTAACTAGCAGCAATTTTACTTTCATAGGAAAAAAGCAAACTGAAATTTTAGCTTTCGTTAAAAAAAAACAACAAACCACAATTCATCCACATGAAAGACTGAATGGGATTACATAACAAAGAAGCAAAGTAAAAGTAAGCTGATCTCCAAAACAGATCTATAAAACATTATATCAGCTGATTACCTCATCAATGAGATCTAAAACAGCAATTCTGGCAACATCACATGAAAATGCAATCCTGCTAAGCCCAGTACTGTGGGGGACAGGGAGAAGCCTGTCATCAACAAATCCTGGAGACCTGTTTTAAGCCTTCCCTTAAAAAAATCCCCACTAACTGGTACAGTAGTTGAAGACTACTCTATCAATGCCTCAGTGCAAGCCCAGTGATGATCTCATCAATATTACTATTTGAACAAATCAATTATTTTTGCAATTACCCTATCCTAATACAGATTTCAAATGGATCTCTCCGATACTGAAGAAAAGGGAGCAATGTCTAAATAATACATATGCCCTCTGACCTTCAACTGGAAAGAGGAATCGAATTAAAATTCTCCAAGTAGAGAAAAGCTTCAGATAGGGTTTAATTCAATTATTAGCTTGTAAAGTTCATAATTGCTTCTGCTATCTTTCCACCATACCCACATTTCCCGCTCTATTACAGAAAGTCTGACAGTCTCTGTTCTACTATTTATTAACAGCTTGCCTATTTCTAAAGGTTCTTTTTCCTCTACCATCACTGTAATGTCTCCCAAAATGGCTGAGGAAAAGTAGAAAGTGCTTAGAAAACACAGTCATCATTAGATGGAAAGTTTTGCCAAAGGAAAAAAAATTAAAAATGCACTTTCTTTTCAATTGTTTTGCTGTACTGAATGTTACTTGCAGTTACAATCAAAGTTTTTGTGTTTAAGACGAAAATGAAACTTACTACTTCCCAGCACCTGTTTTGAAACAGTACAACTTTTGAAAAAATGAAAGGCAAAGAGCCCACAACACATCAGCTGAGAGCACAGCAGGCTCCTCCCAGCACTAAAAATCAGATTTACCTAAAGGCAAAAGAAACTAGTTACTCAAATCAACCATGAAAAATCCAATCTTTCCTCCAGACAACCAGTAATATGGTTGAGTCATTTGTGACAGAGAAATGGAAGTTTTGGATGCTCTACATCTTTCTTCATGAGAGAATTGAACTGACAGGAAAGTATGAAACTTAATACATTTAAGAATGGGCCTAACTCCAGAAAAATTCACAGATGTAGACATATAGGATTATAAATTCAAGCCCAGAAACATCCTTTCAGTATATTTGAAATCTAACAGAAAAATATAGATGAAGTGTGTCAACTTCAGATACATTTCAACCAGATAAAAAAGCTTAATGGAACATTTACTTATAATTCTCCCATTCTTACCAGTGCTGTTGGCAGGCTGAGCTGCAAGTGGTTTTGGTTCTGGTGTATTTTTGGGCACAGCTGCAGCATGAGTAGGAGATGGTGTGCTGTCTCCATTAACAGCTTCTACACAGAATGTATTCTGTACTACAGAGTCGGAAGGTACTTGATTGTCTACCCCATTAGAAATGTCACAAGCAGATCTTGGTAAAAATAAGAGATCATTTTAGGTTACCACAAACAACATGTTTTGCATAGTTGCAATCAGGTATGCAACTAAACCAAATCATACACTAAATCACACTAAAGAAACAAATACAGAAATGGAAGTAAACTTACAACAGTTTATAACACAATTTTTACAGCCTAGATAAGTCAAGTGCAACACCAAAACAATTAAGGAACAAAAGGCAAATTTTAGTTTCAAGGATTTCAGATAACAAGTAAGATTATCCTTTTCCACTTAAATCTTTTACTTGTAATGACATACTAGAATAGAGTTGAACAGACTGATACACCTGCCACATCTTACAAAACTGTCTTAAGGGCCTTTCAAAGAACAGCTGTGAGCAGGAAAACTCACTTTCCCATTAAGCAAGTGGAGCAGTTGTGTTTTTTTGTCATATCTCCAAAAATTATTCTAGTGATAACATAAAGTAACAATACTTCCCCTCAGTAAAGGAAAATAAGATAAGCTTCTCTATACATAGGCAGGATTGGACAGGTGAGGACAGATACACAAAGAAAACTCTGTTTAAAAGGCCACACGAAATTAAATATAGCATCAGGGCTTGTGAATAGAAGTCTCTTGTTCAATTACACTGGTTTTACCTAAATCTATCACAAAATGCTTAAAGCCAAGCATCAGAGACACATATCGTGAAAATTACATTCAATGCCAACTCCCCATCTTCTCAAGGAGGCTAAAAATTAAAGAGAAGTTAAACAGATGACAAAACAAATCTGAAAATCTGACAGAAGTCCCACTTTGAAGAGTATGAAAGGAAGAAGCACTACTTCCATGCTACCAAACTAGTTAACCAACTTCAAAGGAGTACTATAAATAGCAAATTAAAGTATTATTTCTTTTCAGCTCTAGACTACAAAGCCGATTTGCTTCCTAAAGGCATGCAGAGAAGCTACCCTAAAACTTTTGTCTCTTAATTTTAAAACTTTAAATCAAAACTGCTGGATAGTTCTATGGAAAACTGCTGCAGTCAAAATACCAGGATCAAGAGCAGGACCCCAGTAAAAGCCACACCTCCAGCAACAAGGGCTGAATGGAAATAAATGATTGTTAACTACTATTTCAAACTGGTATGCTTAACAGTTCCAAACTTTCTAACAAAAACTAAGGAGAAGCAACTTCTTATTTTATACTCACTCCTTCATATTGGGCACCCATGGGGGAACAGAGACAAACTTCCACATATTCAAAAAAAGAATCAATTTGAGTGTTCGAGGACAAATGTGTTCCTGTCATTCAAATGCATAGCAACTTTATGTTTCTTCAATCTATTGCATACGCCAAGAACTTAAATGGAAAGAGGTTCACTGCAAAGTAACTGAGCAGACTAGTAACATTAAGCTGATCTGAACATTGATCTACTTATTTGATTCACTAGCAGTGAGGGAGCAAACAATTTACTCCTGTCCAGGTGGTCTTGGAGCTGCAATAAAGATACAAAAGCCAAGAATTAAGCTCTAAATTGACCCCAAAACCTCTTTCTTGCCACTTCAGTTTGAAGCAGGCAAACCCCTTGCTTCAGTGTTCTGCATACTCCTCCCTAAACTCAAGTCTCTTCCTTATTATAATGTTAAAAAGGAAGTGGGTGAGGGACAGTAATTTAGTTTTTATTTATTTCTTCCGTTCAGTTGGTATGTTGCAACAAGGTAGTACACATGAATAGAAATGGTTCTTACGCAACAAAAGAAAAGCAAATGAAATAAGTACACAAAACCACATTGAACCACTGCTCCCCCAATCTCTGCCGCAGCATTTAGCAGACTTCCAATCAGTTGAACTATGTTCAGAGTAGTGGTGAGCAGACTCTAGCAGCAGAGGAAGAACAAAGTTGTAAATTTAACTCTCCTCAAGCTAAGCTATGTAATTATCATGTAAGTAATGTTTCTAAAATGTCTGGTAACATTATTCATGTCTTGATAATTAAAGTCTATAGGCTTCAGAAAAAACAAACAAAAAAAACTCCTACAATAAACAACACACAAGCAACCCGAAGATTTCAACTGATAAATTTGATAACACATTTCATATAGCATAAAACACACACAAAAAAAAAAAAATTCCAACCTGGATGTACTTCTTGCTGAAGCATCTCTGCATTCACGCACAGCCTCACCATTTTGCTGAACTTCTACTGAACAGTAAGAAACAGATTCAACAGAAATATTCTATTATGTCTCTTTGAAATCTTAATGGTAATACTACCATCTGATTTAATCATTTTAACTTACTTGTTGCTGATGAACTGAGATTTGTAAGAGATTCTTGTTCAACAACCAAACCATCTAGTACAACTGTCAGTTCACCTGTTTGCACCATGCCACTCTTGTTTTCCAAAGAAAGTTTCAACTGTTCTTTCACCTTCTCCACTAAAAATGTAGTTAGGATGGGTATGGGGGAGATGAGGAAAGAAAGGATAAAGAAAAAATTAAATTTTAAACAACATTAAAATACTTCCAAGACAAAAATATGACATGTATTTAGTTGTACAAAACTGAACATAAGGAATATTCAGATGATTCAAATCAGCAAAATCACTAAGGAGCTGTGTAAATTTACATCCCCTGTGGGTAAAGGCACAGGTTATTGTAAAAATTTATTGGCCATTTACATAAATATTCTATAGGTATGCTATAAGATCCACATGGCTTCATAACTTTGTTGTTAATGATTTTCCAGGTTTGCTGTTTCTACTAAGCCCCTTTGAAATTATGCACTAACATAATATGAGCCAGTTTAAAGTCAATCAACTTTGAACTACACATCCAAATATTACAAGTCACTGGGAACCTCATTCTACAATCAGAGCTTATGTTCATTCCTCATGTCACCTTCCAAAACTAATTCTAAGAGACCACGGAAAAGAGTATTACTTTAAGGAAGAAGTAAATGCAAAGACTGCAGAGTCCTCCTGCATTTCTTAGAATTATTTTTGGTAAATCCTCACTAGCATTTTCATAGATCCCAACTCCAAGGATTAAACAGTAACAGAGAGGATACTTACACAACCAAAAATTAAATCAGAAACTATTTTCACCAAAAGAAAGTTTGAGGAAATTGAGATATACAAAAAATATGCACATGGCGCAGTTAAAGAATTCCATACGACTGATAAGCAATGCACGTATTTGTTAGAGAGACACACATAATCCAGAAGTAAAACATACTGTGAATGCTGCATAATTATCTCTAAATCAATCATTACTAGTACAGCGTTTAAAACCACATGTCAAATCCAGACACAGTCAGCTATGAATTCACATTAATCAAGTTAAAATGGTTAAGGCCTTTTAGTATTTGTGGTCTCATATTAAAAGATAAATTTTTCAAGTTATACCATCATGTTTCCCTCCATATGATACCACTCCAAGCTAAAGTTAAAGCTTCCCATACACCTGATGCATTAAACTAGCATTTCCTTTTTTTTCTTTTCATTCTTAACATATATCCTAAATGAACAATAAACACGAAAACAGGGAAGGCCACCATAAACTATTGCTAGATACCCCCAAGCTGCTACTTTAAAGAGCAGGTTCGACAATGTAGCTGG
>JANRGW010007396.1:0-15159 GCA_024733675.1 Psilopsiagon aymara
GCACGAGTCAGCCGCGAGTTGCAGGCTGCCGTCGGCGGAGCGCTGGCTGTAACTTGACACCGGAGCGAGAGGCCGAGAGGAGAGAGGGAGCGAGAGTACGGCGGCGGCGGAGGAGGAGGAGAGGAGCCCCAGGGAGTGGGATGGTGACCACCTCCTTCTCCTCCCCTTAACTGCGCTCTTCAGTAGCAGCAGCCGCCGCCGCAGCAGCGCCGGGACTCTCGCCTGCCGCGGAGTTGGGGACAGCCGGCGATGGGGACGGGACGGGTCCCCTAAGCTCCCGGGAACTTTCCCCGCCGCGGGCAGCCGGAGCCAAGCAGGCTGATGGAGGATGCGCTTTCCCCGGCGGGCTGCGTGAGCCGGCGGCGGCGAAGGGGAGGATGAAGAAGAAACAGCAACACGGCGGTGGGGACTGCCCGGCGCACCGGCCCCCCGCGGCGGCGGCAGCGGGAGGGGACCCTGGCCCGGGCCAGGGCGGGGGCTGGAAGAGGCGGCGGCCCCTTTCGCTGCTACCCTTCCTTTCGCTGCGCGACTACGGCTTCTGCATGGCCGCCTTGCTGCTCTTCTGCCTGGGCTCCCTCTTCTACCAGCTCAACGGGGGCCCCCCGCACTTTCTACTGGACCTGCGGCACTATCTGGGTAAGGGCGGCTGGCGGCGGCAGGGACTTGTTGCGGCTTCTTCTCACCCCCCGTGGCGGCTGGGCTGGGGCTTCCCTCCGACGACGACGGCTGGGGGGGGAGGGACCGGGCTCCCGCTAGGCCCCCCGGCTACCAGGGGCGGCGGGAGCGGGGCGGTGGGAGGCCAGAGCTGCCTGGGAGGGATGGTCGGTGAGGTCCGGCACGGAGATGGGAAGGACCGGCGGCGCTCTGGGGAGCAGGGCATGGGGTGTGCCCTCTCCGAAGTTAATTTTGGCGAAAGGTAGAGTCTCGTCGAGACCCTTCCTCAGATCCGAGGCAGCTCTGTGGCCGCTGACCGACACGGGCTGCCGGCTGCCTCTTGCTGTCAGGTCGGGCTGAAGCAGCAGCGCAGGGAGGAAGGGAGGGAAGGCGGGCAGGACTCATTGCCCGCGGGTACCGGCGCGGGGGGTTTGGGCGTAGCGGGATCTGTGAGTGCCTCCCACCCGTTCAGGTGCGGGCAGGGGCTGTGGGGTGGCTGGGGCTGGGGAACGGGACCGCGAACGGCTCATGGCAGAGGGTGGTGGTGTAAAAAACGGAAGGAAACCCCCAAAACAACAAAAGCAGCCCCCATAAACTCATACACTATGTACGCCAAGCATCCACCCATGTGTAGCAGATTGGCTTCTGGAGGGAAAGGTGCGCTCGCAGGATGAGAGCAGCCGCGCTCCATCACTTGAGCTCGCTACGGTGCTTTGCCACTGCAGCCTGCGTGACCCCGAGGAGTTGTGTCACCGCGGAGCAGCTACAAGCCGCGGGTTTGTGGTCCTCATCCTCGTGCTGACCACAAGTTTGCGCATGGTTTTCCTTTGTGCTCAGTTTCCACATCGCTAAATGTCGCTTCCCTGCTTAACGAAGAAGTTCTGAAAACCACAGCGTATCGTGAGGTCGTGTAAGTACCTCCGTCTGGCAGGGCTAGTCCGCAGAGGCAGCAAAAGCTAAGGGTTGCTCTGTGTGGGAGGATTGCTACAGAGTAATCTTGGGGTGTCGGAATTTACAATGTTAGCTGCTCTGTTACTTGTCTGTGATGGTAAGCCTTTGGTGGTACACGCTGCAGGACAATCCGCAAGAGACAGTATTAGGCTGCAAACAAAAATATGGTACTTGTATTTCAGAAAAATAAGCTGAAAATCCATATCTGCATGCGCATAATTTAATGAATATCTTGGGAATGCAACTCTGTGTGTTGCTTTTCTTTAATGGAAACCTGTCCCATGTCTTCAGTTAACTGATGAGAGGGTATGGAGAGGAGTCTGACTCTTCTGGGAGATGCACAGCAGGCAACAGACACAAGTTGCAACAAGGGAAATTCCAATGAGATATTAGCAAAAAAATTTTCAAAGTGAGGGGGTCAGATGCTGGAACAGACTATCCAGGGAGGCTGGGATATCCTTGCAGATACTCAGAACACAGCTGGACACGGCCCTGAGCAACCCGAGTCAATTTGTCCCTGCTTTTTTGAAGGAATAGGACCAGGGGAACAGAAGTCGCTTCCAGTTCCTGTTAATCTGTGATTCTAATTGTAACTGGAGGGAGGTGGGGAGGGAAAAGTGAAAATTCAAGTTAAAACAGGAGAAGTGCTTTGAATATTTCTTCCCAAACACAACAGAGTGTTTGGGGGTTTTTTTTGGCTTGAGTTTTAATGATTTCCTTATTCATTTTTTTGGTTTTGTTTGTTTCTTCCTTTAATGTTAAGATTAGGAAAAAATTTTTCCATTGAAACCTGACAAATTTTCCATCAAGGTAGAAGCAAATTTTGCTTATAATTGCTAGACTTTTTAATGGGATCAAGCACAGACCTCTGGTTTTCAGAGGAGAATTGATGTCAGTAATCTCCATCAAGGATGAACATTGCTTGGCTTGTGCAGGAATAGGCTGCAAGGTTACACAGCTTCTTGCTTTGTGGCCTTTTGACTGCTTTTGAGGACTCTGGGAAATAAAGCTAGGATGCACTACCCTAACTGCTCTAGCCAGTAGTTATGTGTCTGCTGGAAAATCTTCTGAGGCCTGCAGATGAAAGGCTTGAAAGCACTGTGCCTTGGTGAATGGGTCATGATAATTTTTTGTGAGGCACTCAGAATGTGCAGAAAAGCCTTTATTGTGTGTGCCGATGTGATGAGCCTCTGGGGAAGGAGTGCAGTCTTATTTGAAAATGGTTTGGGGCTTTTTTGAAGTGTTGGATTCTCTCAGGAGGCAGCAGGCTGATCTACTAATAGCTATCTGTTAATGAACTTCTGCACTTGTCAATTAGTATAGAAATTTCCTCTCAGTGCCTGTGTCACCTGGGATGTGGAGGAGACAAGATCTTGTCTAACATTCAGCAGCAGGTTGGTGGCTGAGAGGGGGGCAGAGTCCTTGTGGCTGGAATCCTAGTGCCCACTTAGCAAACAGTGCTGCTGCCTCTGCAGAGAAGTGGAAAGTACTGGTCTGGGTGCTCAAGCGCCTGTTTGCATCCTATTTTCTAAAGTTCTTTTGCACTTCCTTGGTTTATAGTTTCAGTTGTGTTGCCAGAGTTGATCCATGTGATAACTACAAATATGTAGTTATTGTTTTACTGAGAGTAGGTTTTTCAGGAGTGGTGTGTACTCCTCAAGGTATCCAGCTTGGGGTGGTTTGCAAATTAAGAAGAATTTTCTTTTGGTAACCAGTAGCTGTGCTGTCTTCCAGGGAATTAACAGAACTGCTTGGAAGAATAGGTTTTGGAAATGCAGTCCTGCTAACTACCACAATCCTACATGTGCATGTGTGTTTTATACAACAGTTGGACTAGTTGAGTCTCATGGCATTAAGAAAATTAAACTTTTTTCCCCTGAAGCCACTGATGCGCTGTACAAGCAATTGTTCCCCCCCAGTCTGTCCAACCCATAATTTATGGTGTTAAAATTTAAATTCCTGAACAAAAATGAGCACTTAGCTTGCAAGCGATGTTTGCAGTGTGTGAATTTTGCAGTTGCCCTTACTGCATTCAGATCTACACCAATGAAGAAGGACTAGCCTAAAGGGAAAACTGATTTCTCTGTTTAACTATTTTGTTGCCTCCAATGTGGTGAGGGGTCATTTTGCCTGGCTATGGTGGTTTTTATTAGCATTGGAAGTTTCACTGTGTTTCTCATGGCTGTGTTACTCTGGAGGGGATGCTTGGATGTAAAACCTCAGAACTTGAAAGGATGTTCCTAATTAACAACACAAAACTTCAGTAGCAGTCAGGATAGAAATCACACATGCGTCAGGCAGGTGTGTGTATAAAAGAAAAGGCAGTGTGAAAACACTGGTGGTAGAAAGCTTTTATTCTGTTATGAGACCTGCATCATACACTGCAGAGGAGGAGAAAGTGTAAGTTTATTTTCAGAGGAATTATGTATGAAGATTTGCTAGTCGTATGAACTTCCCTTTGGTGGTAGAGGAAATGAGTGCATTTTTAGGATATTCAGATTAGTGGTAAATTGTTTTTCTCCTGGATCAGCTTCTCCAGTGCCTTGTCCATATGCATCTCCTTTTTTGTTTGATTGCATACTAATTGGGGAGAACCCTGGAAAAACATGATGACAGTTTGTAGGGGAGAAGGTAGCTAGTCAGTATTTCCACTTTGCAATGCTGTCTCTTCTGTTTTATAAAACTCAGCCAGAGTCATACGGAGCAAGTGAGAGTAGAGTAGTAGGTATGAGGTTTGCTGTTTGTCCTGTTCTGACTGGAAGCTCATTACTGTTCATAAGGCAGAGAGATCTCTGGAAAGCTGATGGCTTCTCCTGTCCATTCTGGCCATGGTTCATGACAACATAGTGTAAGTTTCACAGTGTAGTCATCCTGCCAGGATAGATCTAGAGCCCTGGTTTTCACTACTTAATTGGTGAGGGCATGCACATCAGTGGGTTATTTCTAAAGATTCTGTAAAAGACAAACACATCTGTTGCCAGTAGGCATAGATTTGTTGTATGGGGCTGCATAACAGTCCTGGACCATCAAAGAGCTCCAAAGACCAAGAAAGTTTAAAAACTGCCAGGTTTTCCAGTAATAAACTGGAGTGTTGGGATTTGCACAGATGAGGTCTTGCTTGTTGATTCTGCCAAGGTAATCCTGGCTCACTAATGAAAAACCAACTCCAGCAGTGGGAGGAAGCAAGATGAGTCTTCCCTTATATGAGTAAGACAGAAATTGTGAATCTTGGATAGCCCAGTGGCTTTTGGGGAATGCACTGGGGACTCCATTTCCCTGCAGCTATGGTGGGGTTTTTTTGCATTGCTTTATTCTTCCCTGCTTTGGCTTGTGTTCTATACATGCTTCAAAATGCGGAAGTGAGTATTTCCAGGGTCTGATAGCAACCCTCTAATGGCCAATACAAAAAATGAAATGAATCTCTTGATCTCCAGTATTTGCAGTGCAAACTTGTTCATGTCAGTTAAAGCATTTCCCCTGCTGCACTCCCCAGGAGCCTCCCAACATGTACACTGGCATGTGGAAGCTGCCTGTGCTATGGCTTCCTTTGCGTGACAAAAGATTGAAATGGCCAATTATGTTCTCAAAACAATCTCTAAATTTCTGCCTACTCCCGCTTTCATGCTGGAAGCTCTTGGGTATTTTCTAGATATACCTGGTAGGCCTAAATTTGTCACAGCAGTTACTGTATTTTGGATGTGTGGAGGAATATAACCATAATTTTGTTAAATAGAAGAACCAGAGAGAAATGTGAGTATTTGGGAGGTTGTTACAAAAATGTTCACAATATTTAAACCTAAGCACAAAGTGAGACTTTGAAGTTGGGGTAGTGTGAATGAGCTTAATTTTGGTAGGGTGTTTTTGGGGTTTTGTTTATTTCATTTTGGTGGGGGTTTTGTTTGTTTCTTTGTTGGTTGGTTGGTTTGTTCTTCTGAAGCTTCTTTTTCCTGTTAAACATGTTAAGAGAGGGACAAAAAAGAAACATAATCCAAAGCAAACAATCAAAGTGACCTGCAGCCTTATGTATACAAATTTTATTCCTAAACTGCAGAAGCAGGAGCAGAAAACAGCAGTTGGTTTGGTTTTCTTTTCTGAAGGGTTGGTTTGAATTTATTTTGGTAATACTGCATTTATACCTAAAATGATGGAAAGCACGCAGTTCTTCAGGGCAAGCTTTTCTAAACAATAAATGCGCCTAGTGTGCTCCATTTAGGTTGACAAAAAGCATGATGAATTGTTATGGCCAAAAGGGCTGGCTTATCCAGTTTTTTTCTGCATGTGGATCTTGAATCCTTGGCAGTTTTGAAGGCCCTATGAGTAGGAGAAGCACACTCAAGGAAAGACAGGTCTATGGGTAACGTTTACTGTATGGTGACACAAAACCTGTTTCTGAAATTAATCTGCTTTTAGCAAGGCCCCGGTCTTGTTTTTACTGCCAGTTCTTTTCTTATTGTTTTGAAGAATACATAGTGTTTTCAAAAGAGTTTTTCCATACTTCAAAGCTGCTTTTTAGTGCATTGTTTAATTCCATTGTGCTTGGAATTTATTATATTTTAAAATTCATTAACACTGTAAGGAACTGAAGGATCAGTTTAGAAACTGCTTCCTAAAGCCTTGAAAAGAGGTGGTCTGAACCAAGATAACAAATCTGTAGCCGCCTTTCTTGATTAACTTTTCTGCCCTCTTTGAGCCTCCTCATTTTGCTATTGTGGATGTGGTATGTATTATCTTTTAGTTAAATTACATTTGGACTTCTGCTTATGTTGCTAACCTCTCAGGTTAGAAGTAAGCTTATTTGGAAGACAAAAGATGTGTCTCCAAGAAGCTTTTGTTAAAAGGTCACATGGCTTGCTCATCACTCACAGCTTGTCTGATTGTAAGAATATCAAAGCTCTACCTAAGGCATGATGGTGTGAGGGAATGCTCTAAGAAGAACCAGGGTGCACCTTGTTTTATGAGCAGCTCAAGCCTTTTCCTTTCAAAAAGATGTAGTCACTGGACTACATTATCCTGGCTGGCCATAAAACACTGTGTGCAGTGCAGTCAGAGCAAAAAATGTTTTAAGACTGTGAAATTGTTGTGATGACATTCGAGGTATATTTGGAAAATTGTACAGCATTTACTCAAAGATGTATTATCTGCTTTCAAAATCTGGGAATCAGGTATTGCATATATGCAGCTGTATACATTTTTCTGTTTCGTATTGTCAGCTGTTGACAGGGGATTTGAAGGAATCAATTCCTGTTGAGAAGGAATATTATTACAGCTTTTTAAAAATATATTTGGTTTTGGTTTACTTCAGGTTATCTGACCTGAAGTATTTGTGGTGTATATGTGGCATATACACCTGTGGGAGGACAAGTATGCTGGTTAAATGGGGTGCTTCACTTGTGCTTGGGAAGGTGGGGGAGGCTTCAGTTCCTTTCCCTGACAGACTTCATGTGACATTGAACAAATTGTGTGTAAATTCTGTCTGTGCTAAATCCCCTTTTGTCCAAAGGACATTTTGAAGATAAATGTGTGACAGGATATGATATTCTCAGGTATTACAGTGATTGTAGCCATAGAAATACTCGAAGGAAAAAGATACTTGTGATAAATCCCTTTGTTGTGGAGGAATTTTGACCATGTCAAGAAGATAAGGCAGACAAAGCATGTTAGAAGGGAACACCCATGTCGGCTGGGGTAAAGTCAGTGGTCTAGTTGCTTTTCTTTCAAGGGTATCACGCTGTTCATTAGCAGTCTCTGTGCAGTTGTACTTCAGGAGTTATTTCTATAATCGGTTTCTAGAGTCTCATCAAAGGACATCAATTTTCATATGTGCCCTCATATAGAAGACTTAATGTCCAGGAGACTGTAACCAGCTCACTTATTTCTTGTTTCCTATGGTGCTGCTTAGACTTGATTTGCCAAAAAAAAGTAAAAATACAGTTTCTTAAAGCTTCATTCTCCCAAAGCGAATGGCAAAGCACTTTGTGCCCTATCAGAGAATACTCAGCCAAAATGAATTGTGGCTGTCATGGGGAAAAAAATGGTGATTGATGCAGTGGTTCTCATATTTTCATATGAAATTAGGGAGGAGGAAGATTGCTTTTGCTTAGGGTCTGACAAAGAATGATAAGCATTAAAGGGTGCCAGAAAGGGAGATTCTTCCTATGAGCAAAGTAACTGGTACAAGAGCTTCAACACCTAATGCTCTGTGAAGAAAATAAAGGTTGTCTAATTTATTTCCTTCCCTCCTCCTTAACTCTCATTAACATTGTGCTAGCTCTACTGCACTGATTCCTGATAAAACCATGATTTTGAATTCAGTAGCACATGTCAAAATAAGCAGCGACAGTAAGTGGAAGTTTTTTATTTGTTGTATATATGTATGTCTATATTGGTATATATACCTATATATATGTCTATATATAGGTACATATATGATATACATGTATCTATATATAGATATATATACCTATATATTTGTTATATGTATCTATAGGCATATATGTATCTCAGAATTTATAGGTGATGACGGTATAGCAAAGTGACTTGATTTTGATGTAGGTTTTGGTGATAGTATTCTGTACAGTGTAGAAAAGCACAGTACATGTATTTTTCATTTCCCATATTTTTCCAGTCTCCTCTTATGTCCCCTGTTTCCAGCTGGTAATTGATTCTTTCTCCCTCATCCTTTTCTTCTGATCTCTTAATATATATATATTAATAATAAGTTCCTCATGTCCAGCAAGAAACTGGAATTACTGAAATTGCTTGAGTGTGTTCTGTATGATAATCACCTCTTTTTTTGGACATAAATTTGGGGCACTTGAGAGTGCCCTTTTTTTCTGGCTTGTCTTCGCCTCCTGTGGAAGCACTTGCACTTAGTTAACTTCTGGTTCTTGTAACCCATTGGAGAGCAGTACTGGTTATTTTGGTCCTGTAGCTGTCCCTCTGATCAAACACGTTTGCAGGTGAGATGTGACTCTTTAATCTTGGACTGGACAAAAAACTCCGTTTATAGTGGTTTGGGGGAAGTTGTGACTTTGCACCTGCTGCTGACCTCCTGTGAGCACTGTTCTAAATTGCAGTGCTGTGAAAGAAAGCCCTGTGTGCTTCCGCTGTTACCAGTGCAGCCAAGGGGGTGAATAGCCACTCTGTGTGCTCATGCAAGTGAGTATGAACACACCAAAATAAACTACTGCACTGTTATTCAGGGTAGATAATTTTTAAGGGTGCGTTTACAGCCCTTTTTAACTGGTTTATCTTTCCTGAAGTACTTGGTGAAGGGGGAAGGTCCCACTGCCCCTCCTTCTGTGCTGTTGTGCTTTCAAAGCAGTAAGTTTTTTAGCCAGGGCTTGCAGGGGTCTAGGGACTGCTAATCATTATCATGGAAGTGAGAAAGGGACGCAAATCCTTTTGAAATTGGTGATCATTTGGTTCCTTTCTGGATCTCACTGTAAGATTTATATCATTCTCTGCTATCTGTCTGGATTTCCTGTCTTATCAGTGAGGAGAAAGAGCGCCGCTTCCAGGTCATGACAGTGTCTGATAGACCTATGATGTGAGTAGGATTAGTCTTTTCAGAGATGTCAACCCTCTGTAGCCTGTTGCCATTAACTTGGAGGGGAACACCAGGCTTGAGTACGCTGGTGCTGCTTTTCCCTGGGCAGCAGAGGTGCTTGCTTGTAAGATCTAGTCTGACCAGTGCAGCAGTGGTTCAAAAGCTTAACATAAAAGCATTTTTTAATTTTTATTATATTTTTTTAAAATTTTTTTTTATTGTTATTGGTTTTTAACTTTGAAGTGAAAGCTGTGGGCAGTGATGACACATGACTTTTCACCAAGGAAATTTTCCCCGTCATTATTGGTGAGCAGGCAAGTAGGTTTTCAAACATGACTTATGTTTATATAATGAGGCATTTGTTTTTCTTTGTTTTAGAATCTGGGTTAGAGGATGTTTGGAGACTGGAGGGGTGGGTAGGAAGTGGAGAGCAATTATTTGGCTGAAATTTGTTTTGTTCTTGCTGTGTAGAGCTGCAGTGAGGGAAGCAGACCCTCTTGTGTAGAAAATAGATGTTTGTATGCGTGGAAGCACAATCATTAGGTTTGCATTAAGGTTTCTTGAGTACTAGTGCTTCAGAAACAGACATTTGGATGCTTGCCAAAGCTTGCTTCTTATCACACTTAATGGTTCTGGGTAGAAGTCATCACGATGCTGGGATGGAGCCCATGGTGGTTTGAGTAAAGCAGCAGTACATCTCTGCCATGTGAAATATTGTATTTTAGCAACCCCGAGAATGTTTATTTTAAAAACCTCTACTGGTTAAGTGGATGATTGGTTTAGTTTAATGTATGTGCCCCAGAGAGAGAATGCCAACATAGCAGTGTACTCATACAAGGTCACTAAACTGCTAGCAAGTGACAAAGCTGTGACTTGAGCTGCCAGCAGCTGGGTTAAAAGCTGCTAGTCAAGGGGATTTGACCTGTTATTTCCTCTCTTTCTCTTTTCCCTCTTCCCCTCCAACCTTCCCAATTTGGAAAGTCCTAGACAACTGAGAAGTCCTTGTAAATTTGTAACAAATATATGAATGCTTCTTACCTGTTGCCTGATTACTACTGGGGACTATTGTGAAGTATCTGTTATTGTTTGGCTTTTGGTCAGAATGCCAGGTTACTTTGGAGGAAACTGTGGTTGTCTCAATGATTTTCTGTATGACGTTTCTGCCCAGAATTCAAAGCTTGCTCTTGAAATCTAAGTTCTAGTTATGTATCCTTGTAAGATCTCCTAAACTTGGGTTGGGAATCCTTGTGCAGATTAGAACTTGAAGTGGTTTTCTGATTAGATGCTTTTTTTAACTGTCTGTTCAGAATATGAAGTTGTACACTTTTGCTTGATAGCAGTGACTTAAACGTTGAAAAGGACTCAAGACCTGAAGGAGTTGGGGCAGACAGGAAGATGTGAGAGGAAAACAAACGTCAGGATGTCGTTTCGAAAAGTGTTTAAGAATTGTCCCACAATATGCCAGTTTCGGCGTCAATTGCAGATGACACAGTAGTTTTATAAATGTCTGCAGTAGTTAATCAGTATTGTTATGATTTTATCTCTTTCAGTACCAATGTACTCTTTTTCTTCAGTCTCATTTTCTCTCATCTGTTTTTTTCACTGCCTTTTACTGTGAGCACATTTTTTTCCTTCTGCTCCTTCTGTATCTACAAGTAGTTGCCCAGTCCTCTTGTTAATCTGCTCCTGTACAACACCCCAGACAATGTTTAGCAGCTGGTGGTTTCCAAATCATGTATTGCTGGTGCTCCTACTTCCTCCAGCCAGGTTCTCTTTCCTCAGTGGCTTGTATTATAAAGCAAATATTCTTGCCTCTTTTGTCTAACCTATGTCTAGAGAAGAGCCATCTGAATCTGTGTTGAAAATCAGAAGAAACTGGGATCTAAGAAGTGTCCCATGAGTGGCTTGTGCCTTTACATTCTTGAAATGTAAGTAAAAATGCTAGTGAAGTACTTCGAAACACAGAGAAGGATCTTGGAGCCAGAATGTTGGTAGATCTCTTCTGTACAACTTTGATGAGGTTACAGGTAGAAATTGCATTCAGGTTGGACATCACAGTGCCAAGAAGAGATTTTTAAGTGGGAGAGAGCTTCATAGGAAGAGGGGACAGGCAGGCATCTTGATGATTAGAAAAAGGTACCTGAGATTTAGGCTGTCTATGGCTTGTCTATAAGGTCCTGACTCCTTTCAGAGGTTCCCTCTGAAGTCAGCAGGGAGTTGCAGGGGTATCTCCAAAGAGCAACTGGGGCTGCCCGTATCTTTATGATAGAGAGCCCCTGACTTGTGCACAGAGAAAAGCTTGAAGTTTGATGGGAAGAATCTGGATCATGATAGTATTTATTCTTAGAAACCTAGGTTGAAGACTAGTGGAAGGCTTCCAGAGAGGCGGAGGGGGGAGAGAAGCCTGGAAGTTATGTTACCAAGATTTTTTTGATGCATAGGTCACTTTGTGTCAGTTGGTCATTGAAACCTGAGTGCTTAGAATGCCTAAAAATAAAGGCTACATAAAGCAGTGGAAAATTAACACTACAGAGGAACTCTATCGCTGCTTCATGGGTAGATTTGACGCCGTGTTTGTTTCTTCTTAAGTCTTGCAGTTCTATGAAAAGGGTGTGCAACAACAGCTTTGATATAATATGAAGTGTTGTGGCAGACATTGTAAGGCAAAACCTGTGAAATTGCTAACTTCTTGGTTTGTTTCATATCTGCTGCTGGTTGTTCTTTCCTAGCAGAACTCTCCATACAAATGTACAGATTTCGTGTATGTTGCCTGTTGGGAGATACCACAATAAATAGATTAGGATTAATAAAAAGATAGCTGGGCCTAACACCTACTACCTGTAGTTGTTTGGGTTTTTGTTGTTTTGGGGTTTTTTTTGTGTTTTGGTTGCTTGGTTATCACTGTCTCTGTACAACAAGCAAATAGAGGCAGTTATATATAAGTGAATAGGAGCAAATATATTGGCTACCATTAGGAACAAGCTTGGAGGCAGGAGAGGCTGAGAGTTAGCTGCAGTCATCTGAGGATGTATTGCCACTTACTAGCTGAGGAAGTGTTGTAGTCAGAGGCAGTTCAGGAGAAAAGAGAAATTTCTTACATCACTTTTATGCTGATAGAAATTCATGTTACGAACTGGATAATAATACCACTCTCTTGCACATGAGGTAGCCATTCTCAGAGGTGTGCTTAAATGAAAGCTGAAGTAGTAACTACTTCTTTCCCAAACTGCAAGCTGCCTATGCTGCCTCACTTATAAGAACCAAAACCAATCAATTTAATTCATCAAAGAATATTTTTCTGAGGATTCAGTCAAACTTGGCATGAGTTATTCAATCTCCTCATAAACAACCTTACTCTATTAAGCCTGTTGCGTTTTCCTCTCTGGTTTTGAATTTGGCTTGTCTCATCTAATCAATGAGGCAAATTTCAGTAAAGCTCTGGGGTTCTTTATAGCTCAGCAGTTGTCTGTTCTTTGATCTGTGTTACATGGAAACAGCTGACAGCTTTGTATTTATTTTTTTTTTCCTGGAACATTTGAGTTATCAATGTTAAAAGCTGAGAGATTTTTAAATAGAATGTAGTGTCTTTCACCTTCTGACCCTTCCTCAAATACAGCTGAGGTTGACAGTAACTGCACCTTATTACTGTGCTGAGATGCTCGGTAAGCTACGTGCAGCAAGTTTATTGTGTAAATTGTTATGATAACATTGTGGGCACTGCCACCCTCCTCTATGCTCCACTAGCTCAAGGATATGGCATTGCAGGCCAGCATGGGAGTGTACAGCGGCAGTGGAAGATCCAATGGGTTTTATCTGGTGGGGATCCCAATGAACTGATGTACTTTCTTATGCATTTCTGTGTGCTGTGGTTCTGGGCTTGGTGCTGGTGTATGCACTGCCCATACTAGGTACAAAAGGGAAGTGAGATTCAGAAAGATATTACTGAGGGTTATGAGTCTTTTGAGGGACATGGACCTAACTGTCACCAGGGTAAGAGCTGTGCCTACACAGTGGATTTCTTTGTACTACCCTGCTCCGTAGTTAGAGGTGCTTGTGTAGATATTGTAGCAATTATAGATTTATTCTTTACTGAAAAAAGAATTCAGAAAAAGCAAGCTTGGAATTTCTTGCTTAGGTGTCATAGATCAAGAAATCTTCAGTCTTCTGCGGAAGAAGCTGCTAAGTGTCCTCCTCACTTTCTCTTCTCTCTCACTACTGACCAGAGAGTACAAGTGTCTGGTTTTTACCCTCATACAGCAGTTTCCATCTAGCATGTCAAAGAGGAAGGTAAATATTAACACTTTTTTTTATTATTATTTAAAGGGCACAGAGAGGCCACATTCCTTGCTGTTATTTGGCTGATCAATAGCAGGTTCAAGAATAGGGACATGGTTCCCTGCACTCTTGGAAGGGCGGGGGTTTGCCTGAAAACATGTGCAGCTTGTCTGACAAAACACTGATACTCAGCCACATGGAAACTCAGCTACTTGCCCTTGTCCCAGGACTCACCCGCCTCTCCTGGCTGGGGTGATCTGAGTTTGTACAATCTTTGAGGTTTATATCTCTCCTGACAAGTAGTGAAGCTGTCTTTTTGATGGGGCTTCTTAAGCATGAGATTGTTCAGGGAAGTGTGAAACCAGATCTATGTAACTGTGGAGCAGCCTTTACCCAGCAGAGCCTCTACCCAGCACAGGTATGGAAACTCACATTTTCCTGTCTGCGAGCAGCACCTTGTTAGTCTTTCTTCACCCTGTTCCCATCTGCAGGGAAGCCTGCTACTGCAGAGCTGTACATCAAGCTGGGGGACTCTGAAAATGGCAGGGAAGCATGTAGGAGGGAGTGATAGTTGGTAGAGGAAGACGTCGGGTGAAAGCAGGATAGGTTGCTGGGTAGAACTTTCCCGATTTAAGCTAGAACAGGATACCTTTTAATGTATTCTGCTTAAAATGAGCCTGCAAGAGACAGGAATAGTACTGGGAGAGCAGATAAGTGATAAATGGCATGTTAAGGAGCCTATTCCCTCTGAAAAGTATTTTTTGCTGCTTTCTGCAGCTGTCTTCAACACCTCTGTGGAATTTGCTCACCAAAGCCTTTACTGTGGGTGGAAAAAGTTGTATTTGTGGCATGGGTAGATGTTAAAACAGCTGCTTTATTTAGCCAGCGCAGCTTAAAAGCTGTGCAGGCAGCTTCAGAAATGTTTCCTTAACTTATTTATTCTGAAGACAGAAATATTTTTAATACAAAGGAGGTCCTAGTGTGAGGGAGGTGATGAGAGGCTCATGCAAATTTTGTCCATCTGTTAGGCCCTCGGGCTATTTTTGGCTAAAAATTTGCACCTGTAGATTTCCTAAATCCTGATGTAACAGTTACATTGTATGAGAAAAGTGACCAGAGAACTTGTTTTCTCATTCAACAGAATCATTACTGTGTCCAGAGCATGAAATAATAATGAAGTTTTAAGGCAGATCAAGTCAAAAAGCTTATGCTGTAGCATTTTGCTCTTGCAACGTGAGTATGATTTGGCTCACAGAGCATGAAAATTTTTTGTTTTCAAGCAGAGTACTCTGATTCCTCAGTTGGATTTAAAGCTTGAAATTTCATTTCTGGAAGAAATAAATGTGGTGGTCTCAGGCTGTTCTTTGATGAATATGGGCAGCATCAGGGAAAATAAGCAGCCCACAATATTCAGTACATATTCTGAGTTAAAAATGACAAGTTTAGCCATTCAGTTATAGTATGGCCCTGGTGAATAATATTTCCTTACTCGTATTCTATAAATAACAAGTATGGTGTGCACTCTCTTTCTCTAAACACCCATGCTTCACTTCTGTTGCAGGCTGCATTTCTGATCTCCGAGTGCACTGGGAGCTGCTCACTGGCCAGGCATCTCTCTTATTTTCAAGATAACACTTTTATTTGCCTTAGTGGCATAGAATCATAGAATAGTTAGGGTTGGAAAGGACCTTAAGATCATCTAGTTCCAGCCCCCCTGCCATGGACAGGGA
>JANRGW010007397.1:0-22945 GCA_024733675.1 Psilopsiagon aymara
CCCCCCCTCCCCTTTTTTTTGGCCCCCTTGAAGCTAGTCATATACTTGAATTATTCTGGAATTATTCCAGAGTTTAAGAGAACAAAATCTGAAATGCCCCCAAAATGTTAAGACCGCACCAACCTGTGGATTTCAGGGCTCTTTTTGTTTTTAGCTGCATCTTGTTCCATTCCTTTCTTTAGATATTTGGTAAAGCGTTCATTCAGTGTCATTCCTGAAGACCCAAAGTGATGCTCTGTTGGGGGTTTGAGTGAACAATGCCGAAATATTAGTCTCATTTTGGTAGAAAGACAAAACACATCAGTCCCATAGTTTGGTCAAATTCGAGGCAGGAAAGATGAAGCACTGGTGAGGAGCATTAACTGATATCGCTGGCAAATCTCAACCCTGAAATTAACAATTTCCTTGAGTCACAAGTTCACTAGAATAGACAGATTTTAAGCCACAGCCTCTCTGAACACTGCTCAGGTAAAACTAAGAATGCCTCTTCTGCCTCTCCAGAAGAATACTGCATGATCAGGCTGCTATCCTCATCTATGGCATATCTGCTGGAAAACAACTCTTTGAGCATTAACTAGAGTGCATAAAACTCATTTATTTGAACAAGGGAGGAGCAAACGCTCAGCTGAGGTCACACGGACTTCTCACCTACCTCTGACATGATGGACTATAGTCACTATATGCTGAGCAAACAGTTCAGAAGGACTTCGCTGAGACTGAGCAGACTGAATATGATGGAAAATCGAACGGAACTCCTGCTCCTTTTTGTTGCTGTGCACAAGGTCACGACACAGCTTGCGTTCCTGAGCCAATATGCCACTTGGACTAGAAAAAGAACAGACCGCATGAAACACAAGAACGGGGTAAAAGGGAAGCAGTGTAAGATGATTAATGTTTCCCAAGTTGGAAGCTGACTGCATTATTTTATGTTGTCTTATGAAGGCACCTCAGAACACTCAATAGCACAAGCAGGACTTATTTAAACATCTCTAAAATACACTGGTTTGGGTTACTGGGATAATTCAGGTCACTTATTATCCTGTATGAAGTACAGGAATGAAACCCTGACATCCTGGGAAACACTTCCTAAATTCTAGATTCACCTCTAACATCCCATCTAACATTCCTGTCTTCAGATTTCTTGAAGCAATGCTGTTTCAGTTTCAGTACTATGTTGAGAATGCGAGTAGTTAAATACACTCCAGAGAATCAAATATCAGTTAAGCAGCACTTTAACTTTACTGCACCACTAAGCTTCTAGCAGCAAGAAGCCACTGAGTACCTAACTCTTTCCTGAACCTAATGCAGAAGCACTTAGGTTCTGAAACAATCTTACATATAGCTGTAAAAACATTAGGAGAAGTTCTTTAACCCCATGCTATACTTTCACCATCTGCAAACTGGTAACCCCTGTAACCTCTCACCACAAAATAAAAGGGTTACACAAGTAGAATAATGCCAGAAAAAATTCATCTCAATCTCTAAAACATGCAAATTGTGACACAATATTATTCAGCCTTCCTCACACTTGGCAAGTCTATGAGGATCTCGGGAAGAGAAACAGGAAAACACCACTATTTGGACTTCTACTTACCGTGCAAGATCTTCATCGAAGGAATCCATTCGAATATTGACATGGGCCTCACGGGTAATAGAAAAGGAAGATTTGCTAGGAGTCAGCCCTTCTACTTTGGTGCCTGGTTTCTCCTTCACCTCAGAAGTCTTCCTTGGTGGGGGGGAAGAACTTTTCTCCTGGCTTGATTTGTAAGTGGTCACTCTGAAATTCTTCTCAGGAACAAAGCCCCTGTGACCTGGCTCAGCTCTCTTGGACGCTGGTCTCTCCTCTTTCTTTGATCTTTCTGAATAGCTTTCCTCCTCCATTTCATCCGGTTTCCTCTGCTTCTCTTTTCCAGGTGGCAAGTACACCACACCTTCCCATTTTCCTGATCTCTCCTCCTCTTGATTTTTACTTGAAGTTGCTACAACTTTAGACATAAATTTGGGCTCTTCCTCAAACTCCGAATCTTTTCGGCCCTTTGCCTTGTCTTTCTTTTCCTGATCATCTATTTCCTCTTTGCCATAATGGCCTTCCTTGTGGAACTCCGGAGCCTTTGGCTTGTCAAAGTCATCCCGGAACTTGTAGCGCTTGGGCGACTGGCTGCCGCGGTATCCCTTCTCCGAGTCAGCTTTGGATGTATAGGAGTCGGATTTTGCCTTTCCATCTCCTGATCCCATCTCAGAGAAATTCCCTTTATCTTTATTTTTTTCTTTTTCCACATTTGTTACTTTCTGCTCTTTGTCTTTCCCATTCTCAGGCTTCTGCTCTTCCAGATATCTGGTTGTAAAGCAGACATTTAAATAGATCTCTCATTACAAAAAATCAAAGAGGTTCACTCTTCAGTTGAAAGCAGTCAAACATTAGAGCACACCAAGCTATGCATGGACAGAAAGCTGTGTCTAAGCCCTAAAACAGTTAACGCAGATTTACTCAGCCTGGATTTAGACTTCTTAATAAAGTCAGCAAATGTAGAAGAAAATGGATATGCAGAACCGGTGAGATGAGGCTTAAGAACAAATAACAAACAGCTTACCCACAGAGTCACTTTAAGGAAAATAGTAACATCTTACCCAATCGGTTTATTTACTTACAAACCTGGTTCAGGAGAACAACACATCAAAACTTTCAAACTGGGCTGTTCTGCTTTAAACAACACACTGGAAATAAAAGCCTCAAAAGCTACTTCAAATTTTGGATGCAAGTTTCATAGGTAAGCTAAATATTTCCTGACAGACTGTAAATACAAATAAAAGCAAAAAGGTTAACAGAGGAGAATATTTATTGTGCTTGCAGAAGACAAAACACTTGTAGTGAGAACAACAGTTTAAAGCATCAGAACTGTGTTTTAAAGCATTCACGAGGGAACAGCAGTAAAGCCCTCAGACATTAGTTCAGTGCTTCGGAAAGGCTGAACAAGAGTTACAGCCTTTTTCCCCCCTTTCTTTTTAAGTTTCAGACATCTTTTATGTAGAATCAGCTCAAAATAACTTTAAAAAATAGTAAAAGCTTTAAAAGCACTTGTGAATGTTACCACATCTGTTAAAACAGAGTGTCACACATGAACCTGCAGTGGACTAACTGGGCAAACCAACATGGGAAGCTTCTCTCTGGAAGGATGTCTTAAATTCAGTAATGAGCTTGGTGCTTTAACCCACAGCCACAGGCACGAGCACTACAACTGCACCTGCCTTAGGCTGCTTTGCAGCAAGACACGCAGTAAGATTTCATTACATTTTTCTAATTTATAGTATCAAATGCAATTCAAAAATGCAGCATTATAAAATGTCTTTAAGTGGAAGCAACACAGAAATGCAAGCTTCCAATGGGCACTGCTAAATTGCCAGAAAATCTCATCCAGCACATCTTCATTAAGTGTTCACAAGCTATGAACACTTCAGCAACTATCTAGGGCGCAAAACTAACTCCAGCTTTCTACAACACAAGGCAAGGTCTGTATTTCATTCTAGAACTCAGACAATACCAGCGCCAAAGAGCTGCCTAGGATGGCACCCTGCACACCCCTGGGGCTCATTCCAGCTGGAGCCTGCACAGGGAGAACCCTTGCAGTGCTCCTGGAGAGTGTCTACACAGAACCACCACAGCACAACACACACATCACTTGCCTTTTTGAGAAGGCTCCTCCTCCCGGAGCTGTGGTTTCCTCCTTCTGAGATGTACTGTAAATGGAACTGACTGGTGTAGGACTTTTACACACAGGACTCTTCCTTGTAGGGCTCAAACCTGCCGAGCCATGGTCAAAGGGACTCTGATGAGAGCCTGCCTGAAAAGAGGTGCTGCTGCTGCTGCTGCTTTGTAAAGCAGAGCCCATCTGGGATGGGTTGGACAGTGGAGGGCTCGACTTTTGCAATGGACTTGGCCGAGGAGAACGACGCCTCACCACAACTGACTGGAGAGGGCTTTTTAGTGCAGGACTGCGTTCCCTTGGGCTAAGCTCAGACACAGAAGCTCTTGATGCTGAACTTGTACCATAGGTGGTCATCTCCTGCCATGGTTTTGATCCCTCAGACGCCTTGACATCTTGAGCCACTGCTCCTGAAAACGGCTGCTCCTTAGACTCATCTCCTTGGTTATCTCCTGCAGGCTGAGATGCCCGGTTATCCTTGGAAGATGACTTTTTCTCCTTTCCAGATTTACGCTTAGAAGACTCCACCCGGCTGTGATTTGAGGAAGATCGGGAAGAGGAAGACCTCCTCGACCGATCAGAAGAGGACTTGTCAGAATTCCTAGAACGGCTTCTAGACCTGGGCGAAGGAGACCTTCTCTTGGGGGAACGAGAGCGCGACCTCCCTCTACGAGGGCTATACGCCTGGCGGTAGTTTTGCCAGTTTGACCTGTAATTCCCATATCCTCCTCGATTATACTGGCCCCAGGGATAAAACCCTCGATTTCGGCCTCGAAAGTAATATGGTCTCCTGTAGCCTCTATTATGACCTCGGAAATCCCGGCTCTGATAGACTCTCGGATGGTTCCTTTCCCTGTTATGAGATGGAGAATACGATCTTGAACGGGACCTAGAACTGAGAAGAAGAGAAAAATGACACAAATACATTAAAGTTTATTCTTCTGTCACAACTTTTTATTTGAAGCTTTATAGAAAAGTAGCTGAAAACTGCATTTCTCAAGTTTTAAAAGTAATTTCTTTGGTTTGCCCTCATCCAGTTGACCTATTAAACTTTGCCCTCAACAAATTGCTGTGGAGATAACTCATATCTGTGATACCACCAAACAAATGATGGAGTTCAGGATCACTGCAGAGACCATAACTACTGCTTAGCTTTTCTAGGCTGAACATGGCTGTGATCCAGCTTCAGGAAAGAAGTGACATGTTGCAAACTTCCAGCCCTTTACTGCTCAAAGTCAAGGTTATACCTCATCATAGATTTCTTTGCGGATGTCATGCTACTGAAACATGATCCAAGATCATCTTCTTGGGTCCCAAGTTCTCATGTGCTTTTGAAGTACTGATAATCAGCATGAAATGCCACTTCTTCGCCAGGCGAGTTACATAAATCACTACATCTCAACACGAGAGGAGCAGCACTGCAGCAAACAGCACACTGCTCTACAGTTTTAAGGTTCAAAAGGTGCAGCCCTTGCCCCAGTTCAGAAGCTGGAACTCCAAACAAGTGGGACAGCAGAGGGACGCACTCCTTTTCAGGCTGAGGCCGCAAGATGGCACTGCTCAGTGTCCCTCTCCTCGCCTCGCCCCAGAGAACGCTCACAGAACAAAACTGAACCCCAAACCTGTCAGAATAGAGCCAAGTGGCAAAACGTCAAAGGCTCATCGTTCCAGTAGCCCCTCCCATGCAAGTTCTGGAGCTGCAGCTGTGTGACTCTTTAAGGGCCCCACTGTAGCTCAGGATTAAACGCCAGCCTTACAGTATTTCACAGCTGTTGGAAAAACAAACCTGCTGAAAGCCTGCGATTTTAGCAATCTTGCATTGGCAAAACAGAGGAAGTGCCCAAAACAGTGCAGTTAAACAGAGAAAGAGATTTTTCCAAATGGAATTTTAGTAACTTAACAGTCACTGAAACCATTCCCACTTTCCATCGTTGCTCCTTGGTCTCGCTGGTCATACTCCAACACACGTGAACTGGTTCTTTCACAGACTGGCAATCCACAGCTCACTGCTGCCCCCTCTCCACTCACACCCCAAGCCCCCAAAACGTGAGGAGATGCAACACTGCTGCTAGAATTCCTACCAGATGAGCATAAATGCATGCAGAGATGGACTTCAGTTCTGTGTTTATTTCTTCCACCTATCAAACACACATTATAGTTTGGCAGGAAACTGCCTGTTCATACTGCAGTTATTGCTAGCAAATAGCTTAATGATAATGTTAACATATGCTTCATCCTTTGTTTGAAACAACCAAACAAGCTGAACAAACTTTCTGAGACACTTCCTCACTTGAGCAACAACAACAAGGAAAAGCATAGAGGCAGATGGGAAAACACAATTGTAATGAGCCCCAGTCAAAAGCACCAACACCACACACATGCCTATTTTCAGACAACTGCTGTATTTGTGATCAATTACCAGCAAGGGACCCGTGGAACACAGCTTTCCAAACCTGCTCTGTCGTTTCAGAGAGGCTGCAGCAGGGAGATTTCACTCTGCCAGCCCCAGCTAATACACACAGCTCCAGTTGTGAAGCACCCACAAGCTTACAACAGGTAAAACCAATAAAGAAAGACAGAACACAAGAAATACCAGGCAGCCTCCAACATGGCAATATGACTTCGAACAAACAGCAAAGCCACCCAAAGGAGAGTCAAACATTTTGTGGTGTACGTTGAAGTACATAATAATGGACTTTCATGCCAAAATGCCACAAGACCTACCTCAGAAGATATCCTAACGCCATAGAAGGTGACTTGTCTGCACTAACCCCTTCCATTTGGGTTCTTATTTACAAAGCACAAGTGGATTCAGCAGCAGCAGCGCAGAAGCGCAGAGGAAACAATCACGCTTGCACAGGGTGCCTTTGTTTTCAACTGTCAAAGTTCCTTCACAGCTAGGCAGATATCCCCAAATGACTATGTCTCTTCCAGCATTCCAGCTTCCTTCTGCAAAGAACTTGGTTTGACTCAAGTCTCCGCCTCTAATTTAGTTTTGCCATGTCCTTCTCCCTCCAACTTTACATTTATTACAGCCTCTGCATTTTAAACCTCTCTTTAACTGTTAAGAGTTGCATGTGTTTGCAGTCTAATGATATGTGTTATTAATTAAAGATCAGTGAGAGAGCAGCTGAACACCATTATACCCAGTTCAACTGGAATGCCTTTGCCAGCTACACAATGCTTAGCCAAAAGAAAACACAGAAATCCTGATATCCAGGGAAGATATGAGCCTGATCACAAGCAATTCCAGGAGGCAAGAGCAACAAACATTAACGAGTTCTCCAAATTAACTGTAGTAAAGTATCTACTTTCTTCATCCAGAACAATCACTGCTGTCACATAATAGCAGTATAGTAAATGGACATTAAAACTCATTGCAATCAAGTTTTAGAAAGAGGGGGAACACACGCAATAGCTGCAAAGTCTGGGATCAATTACATTAACAGCTTAAAAAAAACAGCCAAAGATGTTTAACACCACAAAGGAGCACGTTTTGCTATGGACCTTCCCAACTCTTCTTTCCTACTTTGACTAAGAAACATGCACTTAAAACTCCCTCACAGCACAAAAGCAAGCATCTGATCAAAAGCAAAACCTCAAAATGACCTCAAGGCAGGATAAAAAGCAAGCATTTTTTGCACAGTGTCCTGTTTTGGCAATTTCAAACATCATCATTAGCCATGAATACTTTCAACACAGGCAGCTGGATCTCGGAGATTGTGTCTACTTCGCATTAGGGAAAGCCCAACAGGCTATCGTGTTCCATACAGCAGCTCAGAACTGCAGAAGACCATGGGAAGAAACCCACTTGTGTTTTGACACAGGCTTCTATTAATACCTTTGAGGAGAAACAAAGTACAGAAGTCTTCTATAAGAGACCAGTCTGAAAAGGCCCTTAACAACACCCCCCTGACAAACCACCTCCTGATTAAACTGTACATTAGAGTACCTGTTCGTATTTACACCAGGGAAAATGCTATTGTTCACCAAAAACATGCTACAGAGACCAGATTAAGAGCTCAAAAGAAGTATCCTGACGATTCATTCTCCTAGCTCATTGAAAACACTTCGGAACAGTTACAGGCTGGCAGGAAACAGGATGCTATCTGTCCTAGAATCTAACTAAAGTCATTCCCTGGAAAAGAATTAAGTGACAAACCATCTGAACAGGACAGAAAGGAAAAGCAGTTACACCCTTTGGCTCCAGAGCTGCAGGCACTTACCTAAGTCTGCGCTTTCTTGACCGTGAGACAGAACGAGAACGGGAGCGGGATTTGGAGAAGGACCGTGACCGGGATCTCGATCCCGACCTCGAACGGGAAGAGCGGGATCCAGATTTTGACTTGTTAGTTTTAGACATCTCTGCAAGCCCCTGTCAGCTGTACCTAAATGGAAAAGGGAAAGCATGTGAAAAATGAAGTCAGATTCGAGAGGACAGACACCGGCAGCCTGACCCACTCCAGAGTGACATGGAGCTGGATAGGACTGGAAACGTGAATGTTGGAAGTGGCTGCCTAAGTAACAGAGGAATGGTGTTGGGCTCAGAATAGAAGGTGCACTTCAGGAGGAAATGTGCAAAAGGGTAACAGGCTTTCACCTCAGAGCAATTACAAATACGAGTGCTAGAGCTGAAAGCAGCGAGTCAGTGCAAAGCCCAGGAACAGGCAGAGGCCATGCTGCTCACTCAAGCAGGAACACCTTTAGAGAGACAACCCATTTGGTTTCAGTCCCATTACTGCCAATAGAGCAAAGCTGGTTTAAAGAACAGTGAGGAAACCCAAAGGCTTACCGTCAAAAGACTAAAAACCCAACCCCAATGTCTTCTCCAAATTTTCAGAGGGAATTATGAACACAAATGATATTCCAAGATTCAGGAACATAACCCTGTTTGCACAGGTCTGCCTCGCACTGAACACTCAGGTGAAACCCTGGAGGGACGTGGCCTGTCTGCCTGTGGAGTTCATGCACTTGCTATGATCAGTTACCAGCGTGGATCATCCAGGGAGGAGTTCTGTTGCAGCCAAAATAATTCAGAGGTCCTTCCAAATATTCACAGGCACAGAAGAGATTACGCCGTAGCACTAAAGGACTCTGAAGAGCTGTAACTATGAAGCCAGGCATGTGCCCAGGTAAAGAGACCCTTAAAAGATGTTTCAGGGAATAGTTTGCCCATGTCATTGTTTCTGTTACATCCTACCTGATCTGTTTGCTTGTGAACATCGACTTTGTATCGACAAGCAAGACTTCCTAATGGATTTTCATTATCTTAGCTCCAGGGAAAAGAAAAATATTGAGGACTATTAAGAGGGGGTTGTATGTCACAGGGTTGACATCTGAAGGCTGGTACAAATATTGATGAAATTCAAGCTGCATTATTCTTTCAGCCAGATTTTCCTGTTGGCATTCAAAAGAATCAAACTCGTAACACAGTCCTGCAGCTTCTGACAGGGACCTTCCCAAACCTTCCCCTTCCTGCTACCAGCAACCTCCTTCTGCAACCTCCCCATCCAGCAGTGGGTGCAGAAGCAAACCTAGCATGCTGGAGATGGGTTGGGAGAGCTGTAGCGTCTCTTCCACCCAGCCATTACAGTGCTTCTCAGCTGTAGTTAAGAGCTGACCTACTTCAGCACTGGATCCAGCCACAAACAAAATTCCTTACAATTTAAAAGTTGATCATGCTGCAAAATGTGCTCCAGCTTTGGAACCCCTGTTGGTTCCAGTATAATTCTTCAGCTTAAATGGAAAATGCTTTAGGCCCTGACTTGGCAAGGAGGAAGGGGACTCCATTCCTTAGATTAAGTTCCCAGACTCCTTCCTACTTTCATTCCTAGAAATGGGACATTTCAGCAGTGGGTTGGGAAAGGGACTGAGTGGTAGTTTGAGTCGTGTTTGGATTGTTGAGTATTCCATATCAGCAGTTGGTATCAAGATCTCTGCAATTCCAGAGGTAGCTGATGAGGCTGAGAAGAAAATCCGCTCTCTTTACACAATACCTAAGTTTCATTCACAGTATCAGAAGCAATTTATTTAGCATTTAACAGAATTCCTTACGAATTTCTACGAGGAATTACCCTCAAACTTAGTAAAATATGGCATAGCTGCAAGTAATTTGGGCAGAGGAAAAAAGCATCAGTGCACCGTCAGATTTACAGATCTGTTTCTACCCGTGCGTGTTCAACAGCAAAACCGTGCTTCTTGTGTGCATCGCAAGTTGCTGCGATGGTCCAGAGATCAGGCGCTGGAAGTTATCTTAATTACTTATTTAAAGGGCTAAAAAGCATCTCAAATCATGAAATGAGCAAAGAGGCATTTTGGCAGCAAACTACCAAAACCTGAGCATCTGTGAAACAAATGCTCTGCAACGTTCATCACCCACACTCCAAAGGAGGCAAAACACTTGAGATTGCTCTGGGAATTAGGAAAAGGTTTGTAAAGACAAGATTCGCATTAACTCCGCATTGCATAAAGGTTATCAACAAACTCTGCAGCAGAAGTGACTAATGAATCCAGGAAGAAAACAAGGAACTGTATTACTAATTGTATCCTTTTTCTTCCAGCTACGGATTAAAACAGAGACATTGAGGTATCGAAACCCATCAAGTTCTGCTGCTGCTGCACCCACTTTAAGCACATTCCAGTGGCCTGACTTGCAACGTCTTCACTTTGAGTCACTCTCCAAAGCCAAATTACATATATTCCAGCTACTGCCAGGGCACTTTCAGGAACAGAAGCAGAAAGCTGGCTTTTATTACAAGAACCACGCTACACGTTCCTGTTCTTCCCTTTCACAGTACTCAAGGTGTTGCATAGAACCAAGTGAAGTAGTTTAATACATTCCACACTAGAAAGTATGCAGGGGAAAAAAATATGTGTCCTCATAGTTGTTCTACTGGGAAAAAATAGATTGCACCAGGGATGAAAATCATGGAAAGAATGGATGAAAGGATCTGAATTGCCTGAGTCAATACTATAGATACATTAAAACCAGGGGGGAAAAAAGCGCTATATTCTGTAAGGATATTAAAACCATATCCCATAAACCGCGTAATTTCAGGACAGCTCTCTACTAAGTGAGAACCCTGGAGTTCAAGAACAAACTACACTTCAAGATATTATCATCTGTAAGTTACCTTTATTGACACTGAACTCTGTACTGCTTGAAATACCCTCCTAGAATAATAGGATTAAAGCTTTCACGACAGCTCTCCTCTGTTGCATCTCTTCTGAAATAACTGTTTTCCAAGGAGAAGCACATTCTCAGAGCTGACCGAGCAGTGCAAAAGTCTCAGCCACTCTCAGTAAAGCCTGAGAAGGCCCAAAAAAGAGACTTTGAAGTATCGCTTGCTTTGGGCTGTTGAAGTCTTTGTATTTTACTTTGATCCACAGCACTCACTAGCCAAACATGAGTTTGGAATGTGTGACGTGTGCCAAAAGCTCTCTTGTCATGGAAGGGTTTATCTTTGTCAATATTTTTAAAGCTGATTCATTCCAAACAGCTGAGGTAACTCCTACCAGAATAGAAACCGAGTTGCTATGCTCTATCAGCACTCAAAAGGTTAAACAAATTCAACACTGGAGTCATTTCAGCTCCCCTGTGTCAACACCGCAGTTGTAAAGGCGCTGTGATACACATCTAGTTGTTCTAAGAATTAATGACTGACTCGGATAAAATGCGTTCAGCTGGTAAGCAGAAAAAGCCCAACTGTGCTGAAAGACTCTGTTCTTATAAAACACCCTGAGGATTACTCTGATTTTAAATGCAGCAAACTGTGAAAGCAATGGCAGCTGTGATTACCTCCCCATTTAGATCTTTCCACCCACCATCATGCTGTGCCCCCAGATCACAACTGCATCCAGCCCCGCAGAGCTCATAGGGGAGGATGCTGCTTTCTGAAACTCTGGGAAGTAAAATGTGTCTGCTCCCGAGTGGGAACTGCAGTAGAAGCATTCACGGTGCTAGAGACTTGTGGTTAGCCGTCTGCTCTGCTAAGAAGCCGTATTTCCTTCCTGCCTACAGCTACACAACCGCCTTCCCAGGACACCGACTCCACCTCCACCTTGGAAGGGACACTGGTGATCCCTGCAGCCTGATCCACGTCTCCTGGAAATGCTGCCAAGAGTTTTCAGAATGGGTTTTTTTTGTGGTTTGTCTTTCCTGAAGCACCAATTCCAAGCTGTCCAGTAGATCTTCCCAAGCAGTGCAGCCTCATATCCCAAAATACCAGCACTGATCCTAAGTGTGCAGAGTTTAAAAGTGCTGGTAAAGCACTACCCCACTGGAAACCAGACACTTGACAGCTTGTTTATCTGCCATAAAACTGACTGTGTAACATACCTCGTAATTCAACACACACCAAGTCTGAAGAAACAATCTGTATTCCAAATTAGTTTGCTAAATGCACTCCTATGACACAGATTTAAAAGCAGTTGCATTGACTACAAGCCAGATCTGAAATCACTGAAGCTGGTCAGTGGAGCAAAGAGTCAATCTAACAACCAGTTGGTCAGTCTGCTCAAAGTGCATTGCCAGTGCACTGAACAGCAAGCCTCAAACTGGCAAACATCTCTAGATGATCTTATGGCCCTTTCCAGCCCTAACTAGTCTGTGATTCAACTGTTTTGAGTCCTTCTTCCACAGATTATGGAAAGTAAAGGCAGAGGGTTTGTTCGAGCTGTGGAAGTCCTTGATAGCAATCAGTAACTGAAGTGAATTTGACTTCTCACAGAACATTGCCACATTGCTGCTATCCCCCTTCTGGCATCAAAGACTTCCTGCCCTGACCCCAAAGGCATACAAACTCTTCAAACCTATTTCCTGTGAAGTAAAGCAGGCAACACAAGCTGAGCAGTTCTGCATGTTGTTTTGCAAGCATTTATAGAAGCTACTTCATTCTGGAAGTTCCTGAGCTGCTTTAAAAGAACTTTTTTTGCCATGCTACAAATGGTGCCATTCATAGAGGGAAGACCCTTACAGAGGTGGCATTACAGTAGAGAATGAGTTCTGCTCCAGAACTAGAAGACTTCTGTCATCACAAAACTGCTGTGAATCTTTAACATCTACAGAGAAAAAGCAATTGAGTCCTGGTTTCTAAGGATCTTATCCAAACAGGACCCATACTGCTAACTGGAAGCAACAAAAGTCATCTACCCACTGGAGACAAAGGCCAAAGTCAACCCTCTTTGATGTTTAACAACAACCTTTGTGGATGGATTTCTGCAGATCCACTTCTATTTCTTGAAAGAACTAGAATGAAAAATAACACAGATGTCTCTGAGGATGCTTCTGTCAATGTGTAGTTTGACTAATTACTACCTTAGCAACAAGGCCCATGTAGAGAGTTCCCACTTTGCCAATACAATGAATTATTCATCTACAATCTAAACTTACTCCATGCCATGACAGGAGTTTCTGATGTTCTGTTTTACAATAATACTCTTAATTCAGGTTAATCCTGTGACCCTATTCATACAAGCCCTGCTGACTAATAAGGGTGTGTGTGTGTGTGTGAGATGGAGAACCAGCAGCCTGGAAGCCCCTCACAAGAAGTGTTTCCCCAAATCTGGAGGCAGTTTCAAGCAGCAAAGTTTGACTCCTCTGTTTCTAAATCCTCACGGCAATCCATCACACCACTCACAGGTGAAAACGATGGAAGAGCAAATGCTCCTATGAAGCCACCAGAAGGGACTTTGCCCAGAGGACAAGCTTTTCTCAGGAAACACTGCCAGGAAAGTTAATGTTTTACCTGTTAAAAGGCTCCCTACAGAACTCAACTCTGCTCCAGAGCAATGAAAAGAAGTCACTGTCAAGAGTCTCTTACTGCTGGACACTTGCACAGCTACCACAGCTTCAGAAATTCATTATTCAGAATAGTTCTGGAGAATATTTATGATCACTTCTTCCAGGAATCCCACACTATTTCACAAAATTGATCTATTTTACCCTCATATTTACCAGCTACTTGGAAAAAGAAGCCAAAAACATTCTAAGCTGTGAGGATGAGTCTCTTCATCAGAACCTGTTTAAGTCCTTTTTGCACAGCAACATTAACAATGAAGAAAGAATTCAACTGATACAGCTCAACTTGCTGTATGGCCAGGACAGAAGGGATAGAAGAAGGCATATTCCAAATCCCAAAACAGGCAGTTTTAGCACTTTTGAAGGCGTTATTTTCTGTTGTGCCCCTACCTCCTTGAGCAGGTTTACACCTTGCACCCTGCAACAGTCAGGTTTCACCACCTCAGCTCTGTCAGTTACGAAATCAGGAAGCAAACCTGAAATGAGAAGAAAATGCATTGAAACATCTCTGTACATACAATGCTGTACCTGCTGCCACCCCTGATCAACAGGAGTCGAGATTCCTTAAGCTGTCATCCAGTGCTGAACCCATAATGTCCATTGAAGCTGAGGTGCTCCAAAAGAGCACATACGTTGCAAAGGCTCATCACCTACTTCATCATGAATATTCATGTGCCATTATGAAGAACAGTTTTAAAAATGGTTACTCAAGCTTTCACAACTTTAAGTCTATTTATTCCTTCTTCCTCCTCCTCCCCTGCTCCCATCCCCTCTCCGGTTACATACATACTAATTGCTGTCAGTACATCTGTACAGCTGTATGGAAGTAACTTCTCTCAGCTCATTTATACAGTCTTACTGCATTTGGGACTAAGGATTTTCCCATATTGTAAAGAGAATCCACAAGCCAAGAGTAACAATTGTTTTCCTGATAAATTCATGCAGCAGCATATCTCCATCTTCCAGGGGTGCCACCAGTCCACTGAGGGCTGTTTTGAGAGGTCTACAATCACATTCCAGTGTCCTTCCATGCACTGCGAGAGGGGTGTTAAGTTTCAAAAGACAAAACAACAGTAAACACTCATAAACTACTTCATGTTATTAAACTGCTCTAAGAATGTCATTTACTCTGGTTCAACCATAAAATAAACTTCTTTAAAGCTATCGATTTCTTCATTTACTTCACTAAGAAAGGTTTCAAGGCTACCTGAAGATTAGACTTTCTTTGGAATGGTGCTTTCATCCTATTCTCACCCAAGATGTTTAGTGTGCTCTAAACCATGCTTACCAATCTTTGGAAATAGCCAAATAAAGAACACCACACCACAGACTCGATTTTGCTGGTGTCACATCCATCCATCTAAACCTCCACGGAAGAGAGAAATCTTGTCTTTTACCTTAACAAGACCTTTGACATTCAGCCTTCCCCAGCGGCTACCAGGAAAACAAAACTGCCAGAACCATCACTTCCCGCTTTGTGCTAAAACACTTGGTGTTTGCTTGGCTTTTTTTTCCCCAACATTCCCACTGCACACAGGTGACATCCAGATAAACAGCTGAGTTCTCTTGTGTGGAACAATTCTGTTCCCATGTTCAGAGCACCACTACAAAAAATAAACCAAGAGAAGAGACAACAAGCAAGAAGAGCTAACCTTTCTTCCAGATATGGAAAGGAAAGCAGGAAACGTGCTCAACGCTCTCTGCTGAAGCAGAAATCACAGTCCAGGAGTTTCTTATTCCAGAACACTGTAAAGAACATTTCTATATGCCAAGATCTGGGTCAAATGCAGAACATTTCTAGCTTTCACGATGCCTTTTTCCAGGAATTTGTTTCCTGTTTCCAGCTGGCCTCTGTTACTTTATGACTGTCTCTTTCCATCTTCCACTCCTTTTCTTGCAGTCTTTCAAGCAGTACTCATCGTTATTTCAGACCTTTCACAGATGTTAAAGCAGAACAGAACCACCACGGCCATGTACCGCAAAGCCAGCTCACAGAACGTTACAGCTGAAATCACTCCATCTCCAGCATGTCATCAAGGACTGCTACATCACATAGCACCACAACTTGCCAGCTTAGAGACAGACACAGGAGAGATGTCCCTACCAGAAGCTGCAGTTGATTTGTCTTCTTATCAGCCTATGATACCCTGGGCATAAACGCTAGGAAGGTTTGGAAACAAGCTGAATGGTCTATGTACATACCTCAGAAGCGTGCCCAACCTGTTACAGTAGTTGCACTTTATCAGACTGTTTACAAAACAGTCACTTGCAAATATCAAATGTTTTTGTAAAAGCATCAGTAGAAAGCTCTGCGTAATTGTGGTAGGAAAACAACAATGATCTTGTTTCTTTCTGGCCAGCACTTAATGAAACTGCTATGGCTTGTTTTGCTGTAAGACCCAAAGCAAACAAGATAGCACCTCGGTAGAGAAAACATTCCTGCCTGAGCACCTTGGCACCCATTCAGTGTTCACCAGCACAAGCATGCAGCTTGGGAGAAGCAGTCAGTGCAGCAGTATTTGCTCCTGACAGCCTTCATTATCAGGGAACAAAACCATTAACTCTCCTTCAGCTAGCCCTACACTTCCTAATCCTGAGCTCCAAAACCCAAACAAGATTAGTTCATTCTAAAGAAGGGAAGAAAAATCCCACAGCACATCTTACGCTGCGTAATAAGGCCCCAGCAATCACTACAAAAGTACACTTAGAAAAAAGGCACAGAAACACATAGTAAAAACAGTTTATTTCCCACAAAACAAGGTTTTTAATGCTTGGGTAAGATACCTAAAAGGCTTACATCAATTTGAACAGTGGCAGCCTTTGTCCTATCCAAGAAACTGCCTCTTCACAACTTAAACCCTCAGAAGATAAAAATTATTTATTGCTGATTGACCCTACATCCCTATTAATACTTCACAAAGATATCAAAGATACTGCAAAATGCTGGCACAAACCGAAATGCCAGCACTGCGTTCTTTTAGAAAGCACTGAAAGTAAGAAAATTAGCTATTTATAAACTTAAACAGTAGAAATCACCTAAATCCAGGCCTAGCAGAGGCAGGAAATCCGATCAAGCAATTCAAAACCCAGTCCTATATGTGATCTTGTCACTCACAACCCTGTAAAAGTGACCACTTTTGTGCATTTAACTCTCCTGTCTCCCAGAGCAATAGAGGAGGTAAGTGGCACTGTAGTATTACCTAGTAGTATAGTAGTTAAGATACAATAACAAACCATAAGAACTAACAAGTGACAAATAAACCACAGGAGTAACTAACTGTCAGCATCTTCTAAAACTAATTTCAGCACGATCTTGTTTGAGTCACTCCTTACAGCACAGGAGTTGCACTGTGTTCAGAACTAAACTGCTACCTGAGCACCAAACACCACCAATAGGGAAAATATGGTTAAAAGAGCCAAATGTGAGCTACTGGGCTCACGTAAAGAATACATGCAATAAATCTGGTCTAACATAGTACTTCCTCTTGCACTCGGGCTTAATAATACATTTAGCAAGAGCAGCCAGACACCGGTGTCAACTCCGAGCGAGCTTTGTTTTCCAGACATGGATCTAGCAAAGAACAGAAGAGCTCTTCTCTTTCTTGCTGCAGCAAGTGCCCCAGAAGAATATTTCTCATAGCACACATGAATTCCCTGGAAGGATTTGCAGCCCAAGCAGCACTTGCACCTGTCGAGGCTGCCACTGGCAGCTCGTGCAGAGCAGCCCCCAAAACCTGCCTCGCTCCAACCCACCCATGGTGAGCACAAAGGCACATGACACCTCCTCTCCTTTGCAGCTCCCAGACCTATCAGCTTTTATCAAAAAGCAAATCAAATAACCATAAATTCCTACATTAGCTTCCAAGTTGCAAAGGTTATTCCTACATCAGTGAAGTTTGACAACCATCGATACACTGCAGTGAACTAAAGCTCCTGCTCTAAAAGAGAAGCCCAGAAGCATGACAAATGAACCTTGCCATGCATGACAGCTATGTAAAATGTATTGCCCAACAAGCTCTGGACTGCAGCTGCATGAGGTTTTGCTGCAAACTTACTTGAACTGGAAAAAAAGATGCTGCTATCTACATGTCAGAGCACACTGGGAGAGCCAGCAGCAACGTACAGAGTACAAAAAGCACATGGTGGCTTTGCTAGTTCAGAAATCAAAGCCTAATCATCTCACTTTCTACTGAATTCTTCCTTTTCAAGCCATTTTTTGGTGCAAGATCAAACCTGAATGGTCTTGACAGCAACAGAGCACTGAAGAGAAAGAAAAAAGAGCCACCTGCATAGCTCCCATTGCCAGCAAATTAAAACGCTATTACTATATCACACAGATCAAATTTCCTTCAGGGAACAAAAAGCAGAACAATTCCCCTTTCCAGATCAAGTATCCAATGTATGTTTTCAGGAGATTAAGGACACAAGTTACACTAAAGCCCTCAACTACACCTATCAACTTCCCCAAAAAAACTTTTCCAGGACAACACTGCTAAAACCAAAGAAACAATTAAATAAACCCAAAGCAGTGTTTTATTTTAACACATGCCAAACATGCTGGGGGAAACAACGTTCTGATTAATCTGCCACAGCAAGAGAAGCACTAGTTTGTCACCAGCAGCTCCAACTTCTCTCTAGTCTGTATGCTCCTATTTTCCTTCACACAATTAAACTAATCCCTAAAGAAGTTTAACATTGAGCTCCAGCGCCGGGTTCTGATTAGAAGCAGGTTCTATAGAAGAGTTGGAAGACTAGCTACAGGATCTCCCCAAAAGGACTGATTGTACAGAATGCAGTGCTCAACAGTCCTTCACAAAGAATTTGGCCAGCTCTAAACACCAATTGATGACTTGAATTCTGGTCCTAGTTACTTGATAAAAGAATATTTTCTCTATCTTTGAGCTTCAAATGCCCTGTGTTGGCATTCAGGTCAGTGACAGGGAGCTCAGAGAATACAAATACAAGAAAAAGCTGATTTGAAACCTGGATGGTCTTGTTACACGTCAGGCACTTGGATCTTCTGTTAAATACAGAAGAAAACCATCCATAATAACAAGAGAAAAACCAAAAAGAAAAACCTATTTCGTCAGCTTTTTGCTTCCAAACCTATCCAACCTGGGAACAGACGAGCAGAAAACTCAGATCTTCCTCCGAAGAACCCAGCAGGCTCTGCACACCAACATCTCCTTTATTACAGTGCCCACAAAGCACTTAAAACCCATGGAAACAATGTAAAAAACAACTGAAGCTGGGGCTCTTTGTGATGCCCTCTGAAATACACAGTGCACTTGCAGCCAAAACTGAATCCATCCTAAAGAATTACTGCTCCTCACACATTTAACCTATGAAAAGACAAACTCCAGCAACTTGCATTTATAAGCTGCAAAAAGTAAAATCATTCCCATGTTTATTCTCAAGACAGTGCTTGATTTCTCTCTACCTTAACTTGAATCTTGTTACCTCAGGGGAAAATAAGGGAAGATTATTTCCATAACTTGGTATAACAATATAAGTTCTTTAAAATATGTAAAAATCACAGAGTTACAGTTAGCACAAGCCATCAGAACAGACTGCCCCTACACTGCTGGGCTATGAAACAGAGGTTAAGTGCTTGTTCACGGGAATATTGTATGTATGGAACAATCTTATTCAAACAGGTTTCAGTGCTGTGTTTACATACCTTGAATAAGTCTCCCATCAATGATGTTTCTGAATCTGCTTTATTAGAAGTGACTGAACTCTCACCTAAGTAAAAAAAGAGAAAAACAAATTAAGACCACCAAGATACTGGCAAATCCTCCCATTTTACAAGCATAGGGAAGCATTCTGGTTTTAGCCATTCACCCCAGCACCACTTCCCTGTAAAATAAGGCTGACAAAATTACTTAATCTTATCAGATAGTGCACGCACAGATCCTTAGCTCAGGAAACCGATCTCATCCACAGCCCCATAGGAGCAACTAACTGTGATAATCTACACAGATACACAGGGCCTGAAATAATCAGGTACACAAATGCCCACAAGATATCATATGCGCAGCCTTCTGTGAAGTTACCATCAATACAGAGCCTAACTCCCCTGAAAACAGGCTTTCAGCTCAACACCCCCACACCCCCAAGCCATCACCTTTCGTGCTCTCAGAGCAGAGAAACCCCTGGGCTTCCTTGCCAAGCTTTCCCTTCTTCCTTTCACTCAAGCAAAGGTAAAAGTGGAGCGCAGGCAGCAGCAGGGAGGACTGTGCAAACCCCTGGTGTTACTGCAGGGGCTTTTGGGGGGTTTGTACAGCCACCTCACCCTGTAAATCATGACAGGCTAAAAATGGCCGGGTGACAAATCTGGAGATGAAATTATGAGCAGTCCGTTTGCTCTTGTATTAAAGGAGTAGTAGCTGCAAGCAGGGCTGTGCAGAGGCCTCGCTCTGCTGCAACAGAGGACAGGGGAGAGATGTACAAAGTATTTGCATATGGGATGGGAAAAAAGAAAACTAACTGAAAACTTCCTTAGGGAAGGATATACACACCACCACCACCACCCCCGCCAGGCCCCAGGGCTCCCGCAGCAGGGCTGGGTGTCACCTCTGGGCACCAGCATGAGTCCTTCTTTGAATGGTCACCAGAGCTTCCGGTTACCATGGAGTGCAACAGTGCAAACACCATTCCCAGCTGGCATGAAATGGAATCCCATGATTTTACTATTCATAGCTCTGACATGATAAAGCTAAATTAAGCAGGACCTCTTCACTTTCTCAAACCTAATAGCAGTGACTACCTCCACTGCTTAGCCCCTGCCAGTACTCTCATTTCACTGGGAAGAGGGGAAGGATATTTTCCTTTATGGCAAGAGAGACTCCAGATCCACAAACCAGCCTGCCATCCAGAAACAAAATGGCACCTACTTGTTCCCAGGCAGCACTTTGAATCCAGCAGGAACAGAAGAGAAACGATGAGCTCTTGTGCTGAATCACCTCCTCCTCATCTTGGGACCCACTACAGAAACCCACAGAGCCATTTTAAGCCATGCTCCCAAGCTTGCCCAGCAGTGAATGTTTGCTGAAACTGAGTCTATCAGGCCAGGAACAGGGATCAGCTCAAAGCACAAATAAGAGCTGTTATGCACAAGGTTAGATCTTGATGCCTACCCTTGCTGTTTACACAGCCTTGCAGGATTACCTTGCACAAGCTCCCCAGGGAGCCAGAACAGTTTTTGCCCTCTTTTAATGCCTGTGGCCTAAACAACATGGCTAAATATACAGCAGGAATCCTGCCACACAGAAGAACTCCCTGTACCATTGAAATTCAGAGGAAACCATACAACCTAAACCCCACGTAACTGTACTGGCACATCCAGCTCAGTATACTTAAACTTTTCCAGATATGGAAGAAAGTTCAACAGCTATGGAGCTGCTTAAACTATTACGTTCTGACACGGCAAATTGTCATTTTGCAAAGACAAAGGCCAGAGAGCTGAAACAATACAAATAATCGAGCTTCTGGCAAAACTGCACTGTTCTTTAAGGAAGTCAGTGATACAGCTACAAAGGGAACACCACAGTTTCACAATGAAAAGCATCCTGAGGCTTAACCAAGTTCAAACTAACTCGTCACGTGTGCCCCTCCCTGTGCCTGCTAAAATATGAACAAATCATTCATAGCGCAGAGGACAGAAAACAAAACCATACAGCAGGATCTAAACAGAACGCAGACACAATCATAAGGTCCCAGGCTCTACAGAGGACCCCATGTCACAAATCCATGCACTTTAGGCAGCCCTCTGCAATAAAACTGCATTAGGTTATCCTCTTATCTGCTGTTTGATTGTGTCACAAGGTCAGCCATGTGCAGAGCACCTACAACGCGCCAGAGAAGAGGATGAATGGGCAAACGCCCCAGGAGAAAGCACTGTTGTGCTTAAACACTCTTCCCACCCCCCACCCCAGCATCCCGGTCCATCACCATGAGCTCCAAGGAGCCATCGGAGATGCTGCTGCCACCTTGGGAGCGATCCGTCAGCACCGTCAGTTGGACCTTCTCATCCTATGGGCAAGGAGGGAAGAGCCATGGGTGTGATGAGCTCTGCCCCGGCCTCAGCCTCTGCTGCCACCCCAATGGTGGTACCTTGATGAAGATGCGGCTGGTGACAGGGTAGTAATTCCCTGCCACAGGCTCTGTCTGATTCAGGTTCCATGTGGGACGATGGTCACGCCTGGGTGTGAAGCACAGGTTATGGGATGGAGGGGAGGGGGGGGGGGGGTCACAATGAGCTGGTTCCAACCTGCGCTCCAGCATCTGCCGCCCATTGGAGTCGGTGTAGAACCGGGCTCGTGTCTGCAGCGGCGTCTGGAAGCGGCTGATGATCTCCTTGCCCCAACCATCCCTTGCACAGGTAGAGGAAGGGGGGGAGCAGAAGGGTTTGGGGGGGGTCCCACCTCCTCAGGAGCCCCCCCTCGTTTCCTCACTCACTCCACAGGGATGGGCCCCACGGTCCACTCCAGCTCCACATAGGGCTGCCCCATGTAGAGCCGCACCACTTGGGAGCACCACGAGGAGAAGGTCTGGTGAACCTCCTGCACCAACGTGTTCTGCAAGAGCCATGGAGGGAGGGGGGGGTGGAATCAGCACCCTCAGGGACACCCCCAGAGCTGAAGAACACCCCAAAAACCATCCACCTGCACGAGGGATGTGGAGATCCGCTTGGAGACAGAGACGGGAATGGGCTCGGAGCTGTTGGGACGGAAGATGTAGGCTCCGGAAGCTTGGGAGCTGTCGTCATTGCCAACGCTGGCGTTGTACCTGGGAGGAGAGTGATGGTGAGAGGTGGTGGAGGAAGGTCCCATGGCCCCCCCCCAACCCCTCCATTGATGCTCACCAATAGTAGCTCTGGAAGATGGGCAATGAGATGTTCTTGGCCAGGTTCTGGATCTCCTTCATGTGCCCGGTGAGGGGGTCAAACAGCACCCGGAGATGCTGCAGGGTTGGGATGGCAGCAGCATCACCATCTGCCCCTTCCCCAGTTCCACCAGTTCCAGCAGCACTGGCTTAACTGGGATGAGAGAAACGGGGCTCCACCAAAGCCCAAGTTAAGCCCATGCCTCATTGCGGATGTCCAATGGTTGTGGCAGCACCGGGGGCTCAATGGGGGGGCCACGGGGGTGTCCATGGGGTGATCGTGTCACCGTGAAGGTACTGAACCCCAAAGCGGGCGCTGAGGCTTGAAACAGCAGCTCCTGCGTGGCCCCATCGCCATCACCCCGCAGCCTATGGGTGATGATGGATACAGGGACAACCTGGGAAGAGGACACAGGGTGAGGGGGGGGCACGGGGGGTCTCCCCCTCCGAGCACGATGGAAGCGGCACTGGGCCCCTACACCCCCCTGCACCCCCAAAGCATCCCCTGGGCCTCCATGGGGCAGTCACATTTGGAGATGCATCCCCCTGAGCCCCCACC
>JANRGW010007398.1:0-15613 GCA_024733675.1 Psilopsiagon aymara
GGATCACCTCCCTCGACCTGCTGGTCACACTCCTTTTGGTGCAGCCCAGGATATGGTTGGCTTTCTGGGCTGCGAGCGCACACTGCAGCCGGCTCATGTTCATTTTTTCTCATTGACCAACACCCTCAAGTCCTTCTCCTTGGGCTGCTCTCAATCTCTTCTCTGCCCAACTTGGAGCTGTGCCTGGAATTGCTCCAACCCAGCTGTAAGACCTTGCACTTGGCATGGTTAAAGCATCAGCCCACCTCACAAGTGTGTTTTTTCACTTGCCCAGATGGTGGGGTGGACAGCAGCTGAATATGACACCTAGATCTGCACCAGGGAAAGTGCTGCATCTCCCTGCACTGCTCTGCAGTCCTTGCTTCCTGCCATTTGCATTTAGGCTGCTGCAGTCTTGTATCAGCATGTGCTGGCTGCAGCCTGCCTGCTGGAGCTGCTTGTGCCTGTGTCATAGACCCACACCAAGACATGGGTCCCCTGTGGCTATTGGAAGCTGTGGACCAAGTTTCATAGGGTGGAATGATGGCTGCCACTCCACATGCAGCTCTGGTGCATGTAGTGGCAGGCTCTGTGTTTTGACCATGGTGCAGGTGGTTCCTGAGTAGTGCCAAGGGTCTGTGAGAGAAGGCAGTCTTTGTTCTACAGCCTGCCACTGGTGTGCCCACCTGAACCTTCACCTCACCCTGCAGCACCATGGCAGGATGTTCTCTCCTGGAGTTTTAAACCAGGAGAACAGAAGTATTTGCGCTGTGTTTTGTCGCTGTGTTTGTAGCTTGCAGGAAGGAGTTAACGTGCAGTGAGACATTAGACCCTGGTGCAGGAGCTTCTGGACACTGCAGCTGCCTCTCCAGCTGAGTGCTGCTCTGCTCTGCAGGTGGTGGGGGCAAAGGGAAGCTACACATAGGGTTTGAAAGATGTAGAATTGCAGCATCTTCACTTGCCAGAGGCCACACATGGAGCTACATCTGTGTTGCACATTCATCCAGAAAGAGGTGGTGGTGCAAGAGGAGCTTGTTTAAACATGCACAGGGACTGAACTGTCTCTAATGGGAAGGTGAAGGGCAGGAGGTTTCCCAAGCCTGGACTATGACTCTGGGGCAAATACTTGTCTGCAACAGCTGGACTTCGCTATTCCTCAGCTTCGCTGTCCCTCAGCTCCCGCAGCTGATGTGTCAATGCAGCAGGTAGTGAGCTCCGGCAGCCTGCTGTAATGTCCCAGCAGCACTTCTGGAACAAAGGAAGAGCTTGGGCTGCCTGAGCTGTGACTGGGTTTTGTGGCTGCCAGCTGATAAAGGCAGTGTGTTTTCTCCTGGGGGAGGTTAGAAGCTCACAGCTTCATACAATTGCCTTTGACAGCACAAGAGCCTCCTGCCTTCCAGTCTTCAGTGGCAGTGGCTGTGGCATAGACTGGAAAAGAGCCAGGGAATGGCCAAACTCAGAGGTGGCAAACTGGTGCGACAAACAGCTGGGGTGCTCCCTCCCAGCCACTGTACCAGGAGAAGAGCCTCCAGCCATGGGAAAGGACACAATGAGTGGAGGTTCAGAGGATGGCAGGAGTTTGGATGTTTCCTGATGGAGTTGATGTGTGCTGCTGTGCTCTGACTGGCACATGCTGCAGCCAGCGCATGGTGGGGCAGGCCTATGGCACCCACTGTGAGGAACAGACCACTTGTGCAAGATGTGTGTGCTGCTGGCTCCCTGTGTGCTGCACCCATGGTGTGTGAGCACAGGATGAGAAACTGCTCCTGCTCAGACTGTACCCAAACCATCCAGAGAGCATTTCTGCCAGGCAAAGGGCAGCTCCATCCAGTGAAATGCAAGTGCATGAGAGGGAAGACACAAATTTGCTTCATAGTCTGTGTTCTCTTTCATAAACAAATAATAGTGCAGTTACAGCCTATATTCAGGTAGAAGAAGATGCTTATTCTCATCTTCTAAGCATAATGTGACAATACCCTCTGTGTTGTTCCAAAGTATCTAGTCTTCCAGTCCTCAGTTGAAAACCGGGTGAGTGAAGTTGGATTTGGTGAAGCCAAGCGGAAACGGGGACTGAAACTGGAGGCCCCTTCACAATTAAGAGCTGTGCCAGGTGAGTGCTCCAGGGCTGTGACTCTGGGGATCCCTGGTGGGGCAGGTCCCAGGGCTGCACTGCTCCCAGAAGCCTTGGCAGTTGTGGACAAGCCCACAGCGAAAACTCTTCCTGGAGCCCAAGCCTTTGACAGCACCATAAACTTCAATGGTATTTTTACTGTACCAAGAACAGGAATTTTTTTATTGTTTTGATGCATTCACTTGGTAACTCCACATTTTCCCTGTGCTCTCATGCTGGGAAGGAGCCACGGCTGCTCATTTCCTCAGGGCTACTTCTCATTTTTTAAACCCCCACAGTACTTCCGTCTGCTGAATACTGTTTCCCATTCTTCCTTTTAAAGCAAATAGCCTAGAGGCTGCAATATCCTTCTCTTCAGCTGTCCTTCACACTTGTCACCCCTCCCTTTCCTACCTCCAGTTTGAAGAGGAATGTAGTAGAAATCACACGGTATCCAACACCCTTTTGTACTTCGAATTACAGGGTGCATTGAGATAGGGTTTTTTTTAACTATTTGTCTTTTAGTCTTTTCCTAACGGTTGCTAATGCTTCATGCAGTGGTTTGGTTTTTAACTTGGTGACTTTTCATGAGTGCAGTACCTGCTGAGAGGGTGCTCTCAGTGCAGACAGCAGGTCAAAGCCTGGCTTTGTGTATGTGGAAGTTAGGATCATTTTCTCTCTGTAGGTGATTCTGCATTTATCTCCCTATGTCCTTTTTTTTGTATAGTCACATGCAAGTAATAAGCTGTGAATACAATGCCCAGCAGTCAGCTTTTTTGCTTTTACAGGATGTGACAGCGTTACTCACAGTTTCCTGGGAGTGGGAGGGCAGGGAGGTTTATTAGGAGGTCTTCTTAGAGGAGGTCTTCTTAGAGGAGGTCTGCCAAAAGAGTTGAACTGCTCTTCAGGAGAGAAAACTATCCTAGCAGGACGGGAAAGGTACTAAAAAGCCCTTGTCTTTGCCAGACTGCTCTCAACCACTTCATGCCTGGCTGCAACTTGTGTCTGACACATTCCAGACAGATAGACAAAAACCGCACTTTCTTCCCACCCTGTTAACATCAAATCTAAAATGGCAATAGAGTCAAACTTTTGCTGAGAAACCAAGTGTCACTCCATTACATGCTTCTCCCTAGATTTCATGATAAATTCAAAAACAAGTGAAGCTCCAGGCTATTTTGTCTCCTTTTTATTTTTACTTTTATACAAAAAAAGAAGTCTGACATAGTCACATCAATGAGAACAAGCTGCAGTGTGCACTCTGACAACAACAATCGTATAAGGATTTAAAATATATTGGTTTATTGCTTGCAATAGCAACATTAGTTCGCTTGTTCTTAAATATCCCCAACTCCAAATTGCTGAGCTTGAAATTCTTGAAAGTCCTCTGGGATGGTATCTGAAAATAGGAAAATATGCAAAGGTTTAGTCTCTTCCAACAAAACAACGGAGCACTTAAATTAATGAATTACCCACACATTCTTTAGGTACCATGCCTTTTCTTTTGTTTATGCATTAAGAATGAATAGGTACCATTCTCAGTTTTAGCTGTATACCACTGAAAAGGAGAGGGAGGCTAACTAGACAGTGCACACTATGGCGCCAGCTCATAATGGAGAACTAGCAACCTTCAAATTACATTTCCCTCCAAAAATATTGTGGCTTCCACATCTCTATTTTTATTAGTAAATGCTGACTGGAAAGGCAGAAAATGTGGTTGTCTTGCTCTGTACCCCAGACATGTTTCTATGTCAGTGTCTCTGTTTCTTATGGCTCCTAATTCAACTTCCCTGTGATGGTTTCCCATGCTGCAAGAACAGATTGACACAAGGATCAATAGTAGCTGGTAGAAGAGCACCACTTCAGCATTGGTGAAGTGAGCTGGAGGTGGGTCAGTGTCGTAAGAGTGAATACAGTTTTGTTGGAAGTGTTAAGTTTGCGGGGTGCCTTTGCCAGCTCCCATTGTATCTGGACAGCCACAGAGTTTACCATAGAGCTAAAGCTGCAGCCAAAGATGGAGCCTCAACAAAGAAGCTCAGCTGCATGACATCAACTTTATTTTGATTATTTCCACCCTGATGCAGGACAGGTAACTAAACTCGGAAAGGAAGTAACTATGTAAATACACAGAGAATACAGCAAAAAGGGCAAGATCTTTGCTTTTTGTTGACCTTTTTTTGAGGCTTGAAAATTCCTTTTAAGCTTTTCCTGAAATGAAAGCAGGACGCTTGGGGACTCCAGAGACGTCTCAGAGTGGGTTTACTCACCCTACTGAAGTGGCTGCAGCAGCAAAGTCACTGCCTGCTCACTGCCAGGACAGTATCTATGGCTTCTGCAGAAGCTTTGAATAATGATGCTGGGAAACCACATATGTCTGGGAAACCACAAACACAAGAGTCTGTTTTAAGACTCTTATCAAGTAATTTATAATTGAAAGCACCACTGTCTAGAAGTTTCCCTGTTTAATCACGACCTCCAAGCACTTGCTATAAGCATACTGAGTGCTCAAGCACCAGGGTCCACCATCAGAACACACTACAGAGCAAGGGTCTGGCTGTGCAGGAGCTTGTCCACTGCAGACATAGTCTTGGTTTCTTGGATCCACAGAGAGCAGACAGAGAAACTATTCCAACTTGGCTGGTAACTTGATTTCTGAAGGCTGCTTTGGTCAGGTAGGGGTTGATGCTGAGAGGAGTGGAGCAGCCCCTCCAACTCACTACCAGCAAGGCACTGTTGCCAGGGCAGAAATGTCCTGACACAAACAGCCTCTTTGTGAGTGACCACGGATTGAGTTACTCCATACAGTGGGAGATCAAGGCTAAACTGGGAGGCTCTGACCCTAAAAGGGGTAAGCCAGCATGTTCCCACAGAGTCTGAGAAGGATTCCTCCATGGGACAAAGTACATCTCATGATCTTGTCCTCCCACAGACAGGAGCAACCAACAAGTACACGTGTGACACTGATGCCTGGTGACTGATCCCAGTGGCTCTCTGGATTTCTTTCACACTCAAGGCATCCTACATGTATGAAGGCCTCAGAATGCATACTGTGTGTGTATAGCTCATGGTTGGTTGGTTTTAAACAACGTATCTAATCCTCTGATGACAGCTATACTACTTAGTTGACACAATCTCTGCAGCAGAGTGACTGCTCTGGGAGGAGCAGTTGTGAGGTCTCAGTTCCTGTCTGGCTGGGCTGCAGCATGCTGCTGGTGTAACGAGAGGAGTTTCACAGCTATGAATAACTTGTGAATGAAAAGCAATGAAAGGGATGCAAAACGGTTTAATCCAGCAGTCACACTACCACACTACTTCATGGTCACTTGCTAGTTGTTAGCTAAAATGATGTAAGCGCAACATTACCATTGCAGCGGTATTTCAGGTTGGACCAAATAATGTTTTCCTGAGAGAAGCAGAAAACTCCAAGCCGTCCTCCACGCATCGTGGTGTCTATAGTTACACCAGAGTCTGCCACTAGTTCAGAGCCTTCATAAAATCTTGCCCTTAATGAAAGCAAACAGAAGGTCCATTATGTCTTTTCCAGGGCTGCAACATTCACAAAAGCAAGCTCATTACTGATGGTGGCTCCAGCCTTGGAAATGGTATTCTCCCTCCTTCCCACAGGAGAAAAAGAAGCTAAGATAGCTCCTCTTGGAGGCTGGGGTCTAAAGTAGTGCTGCAGGCTGTCACGAGCTGGACAGGGAGGGTGTTTTGGTGGGTTTGGGGGTGTTCTACACATCCTACAAAAGCCCTGGAATATTTTTGTGTGTAGTCAGGTTGAGAACTTTACTCTTGAAAATTTCCACAGTCGACAGTTACAGGAGAAAGGGAGAACCAGATTAGGCCAGTTGAAGAAGGCCAGATGGATATTATCTCACACAGTTTGAAGCTAAACCTTTTTTTCTTTTTTAATAGGCAAAGTTTCAAACAAACCATTTTGAATGTTAAACTTCACTGTTTCTTTAAAAATGTGACTGCGATTAGTTCCAGGAACAGTTCTGATGATCTGGCATTTCATAGTTAGAAAATGATCAGCAAATTCCCAAGCAGCTTCAGGAAGAGCTGCGCCCTGCCAGCTTCTCAGCGTGTGCCTTGCATTTAGGGCTTCAGCAGAATCACGCTGGAGCTAGCTGGGATCCTGCAGCGCTGTCTGCACCAAGTCCTCAGCCTCTGGGGTACTTGGTAAGTGACTTAGGAGGATGATGACCCTGAAGGACCCTGTCTGGATCAGGACCCTGACATGCAAGAAAACAGAGAGCAGTGAAGGGAAAGCAAGCTCTTGTGTCTTTTTATAAAATAAGACACACACACCACACCCCCCCCCTTTGACAACTCCTGTTATGTTCCTGAGTTTATTTCCTGATTTGCTGAGGCAGTTCAAAAGCATCTGTACAATGAATAGAACTTGTTGTCTTTCAAATTTCTGTGGGAGAGTCTTGGCTCAAGTGACTTTTTCCTATGCTTCCTTGAAGCCTCAGAAAACCTTTGCTAGACGGATTATGGTCTGTGGCATCTGGCCTAAACAGACCGCAGCAAGATGTGGACAGAGACCTGGCAGAGGTTCACTTTAGTCCTGGCTGCCTTTAGTTTCTGAAGGACTGTGACACTGACTTTGCTAGCTTTCCCAGTTGCAGGGGGCATTAATCAGGCTGACTAGAGACTGCAACCACAGGCAGATGTTTGTGAAGCAGCTTCACAAACAGCTTGGACGAAACAAAAGTTGCCACCCAAGATCTATTCACAACTGCCCTGTGGCTAGGACACAACTGACAGAATAAATGTTCTTAATCCACTTTAGCAGAAAGTCAAACACGCTCATTCCCATTACCACTGAAGATGACGCTGCCCTGCACCAGAAAATTGGAATAATTATAATATGAAGTTACTGCATCTCAGCGGCTGAGTGGTGATTTTTTGAAGAACAACTGACATACCTCTATTTCTGTTCTATTACAATGCTGCAAAACTGAGCTGATGATGCCAGTTTTGGGGGATTTTTTGCATTTCATCGCTGCCCTTGATCTACAAGTATAACTCCTGCTGACCTGGATGGTGCAGAGTGAAATGCTTCCTCCTGAGGGGTAATTTATTTTTTTTATGTTTTTCAAATAACAAAATAAGTAACGTGCATTACACAGCTCTGACAAACTTTCTGAATATACACTATGTAATCTCAAATCTATCATGTCAGGATAATTACTGATCTTAGTTAGGATTACAACCTTTAAAGTGGACAACTTTTACCAATTCTGTTATCCCAGAATCTGTAAATGAACTATCATGATTCCAACAAAAATACTCTAAAGGATCAAAATTAAGAAATTTTGAAATGTATTGGTTTTGAGACATCAGTAGCTTGCAAAACAAGGTATTAAAGCCAGGAAAGGGCTCATCAGGGTAGTACCCAGTTACAACAGCCAGACGGTACAAAACTCAGGTTACAAATAGGCATAATTCGGAATTATGTTTCTTAGGAAAAGTATTGCATGCTGAATTTCAAAAGTCTAGCCTGCTACAAGGCTTCATCAGTGTAAAGCTCAAACATCTCACAAGTTCCCAGGTCATTGTCTGAATTAGGTGTTGAGAAACAACAGTTTAGATGGACATGTATCTGTACTCACCGTATTTATCCTTTCCTCTCTTACCTGATGTAACCAATCTGAGGTCTATGCTGCAAGAACCAGCGGTAGGAGACTTTGTCTTTCCACCCTACATTTCGGGGGTCCTTCCACAACAGCCTAACCTGGTCAGTGGTGTCCCCTGTGTGCCAAAGGGAGTTGCGGAGGTGCTCACCAGGACCCGTCTTGGATTTCACAGCCTGCAGAAATACAATTTTCCAATGCCAATCACAGAGAAATGTGATTTTCAGGAGTTCTAAGTCCTTCTGTAATGGGGAGCAGGTCTGCAGAAGCATTCTCCCTCCTGCCCACATGCTCCTAACTTCTTTTGTACAACTGGAGCCACTGCTTGCATGAAAAACCAAGGACAAGGAGGCAGTTTGACCAGCTACAGTCAGAGCACAATGAGAGCAGAGACTAAACCCTCCAGCTGATGGGCAGGGACAAGACTGCAGGTGAATTTCCTTAACAAATGGTGCTATTGAAAGGGCTGTGTGGCAGTTTTGCCCCTATTGCAGGGAGAGAACAGAAGTCAGGCAGAATAGCCACCATGCAGTGATGGCTTGGCCAATGCACAGCATGATGGCTTAGCCCATGGCAGTCAGATGGTCCAGTGGCACAGCCAACCCATGGCAGGATGGCATAGCCAGGCTATGGTGACTGCTGACAGCTATGATCAGTACCTTTAGCTGAATGCCAGGCTCCGCAACAGCTCTGAAGGGCGTCGCTTGCCAGTATGTCTGTTCAGTCTGTTTCCACATTACCACGTAAAAGCTAGAGCTGTCTTGATAACCAAAAATAAAGCCAGCGTAGTCATCATCTGTCACGGTGTTCACATGAAAAGTGCCCTCAAAGTCAACGCCATTAAAAGCTGTGTAACCTGAGGGACACACATGGGTTAAACAAAGTCTGAAGAAAATGAATTCACATGCTCTAAGTTTTTGCTGTAAAACTTAAATCTCAGAAGAGGTACATACCAACAGCAAGGCCAGGATCACTGTTCATAGTCTGCACAATTTCCATGCCCTGTAAGAGTAAATTTAGGCTGGTTGGTGTCTGTGATGAGCTGAATTTGCTACACCTGTCAGCCCCTTCTGCCTCCCTCTAGCATCCCCTCCAATCATTTCCTCCCTTTGCTCACAATAACACTTGTAGTTAAATAAATAATTTATTTTACATCTTTATTTATAATTCTTTATAATAATTTATTTCTAGATTTATAATGTATAACAATATACATATATTAAGTATATAGAACATATAACTAATATATGAAATAATTATAATAAAAATAATAATTTATGGTAATTTTAATTATTTATTTATAATTAATCTGAATTAAAATGAGAACTATAATCAAATACTTTTGTTTCAGCTGCTTGTGTGCCCTGAGTCAGGAATGACTTGCCTTTACTGCTGCAGAATTTGACTTTGCAAATCACTGAACCAGAACTGGGCGTGGGGCTGAGGAGATGTCAGAAAGAGGGCTGGGGTGGAAGAGAGTTTTTCCTACGCTTAGCTTGTACAGTTTGATCATGGAATCTGGGATTAAAGTGACTGCTGGGACTGGGTTAATGAAGGTGCATACATCTCAGCTGGCTTGACAGTGACTTTGCCAATGGGAATAAATTGTACATTCCTGTGACTCAGAACACATTAGCCTCCAGGAGACCAAGATTTGTTAATACAAGTAACAGTTACTGGACTCCATCTAGAGTAAATGCTCTGCTATAGAGCAGGTCAGAATTTCAAAATTTTGGGAAGGATTCATTAAACTCTTTGATACAGAAATACTTCAATGGCGTGTCACAAAAGTCTTGTGTTTGCCTTCTTGGCAGCAGTGAAATCCACCCAGGAAAAGTTGACCACTCTGTAGTTATTTTAGACTATTAGAAGCACAAAAGCTATCACACGCTAAAAAAATAAAAAAAAAAAAAAAAAGTTTCTTTGTTGTAACTCCTGTAAAATAGTCAACCAATTAAGAGCTTCCACTTTCCACTTGTTTGCCAGAGGTTCAGCAATTACAGAGACAGTTTTACTGTGGCTTTCAAAAGATCTTTCTCAGCTAGCCAAGAAAGAGTGGATGTATTTTTACCTGGTTAAGAACCACCCAGTTGGGATCAATCTGTGCATCCCCCTCTGGGTCCAGCACCACTGTCTGATAGGCCCTGAAGTCTGTCAAGGTGATCTCTGCGTTCTCAGGGCACACATCAATCCGATCAATCACTGTATCCTGGTCAAAATCAGACTCACAGATATCCCCGACTCCATCACCTGAATGCATCAGAGAAGTGAAAGGTTTATGGTTTAGCAAATAGCCACCTCTGGGGGGATCAGGATGTTTGAGAAGCAGCTGGAGTCTCAGCCCTGACTGCTGCCGTGCCTGGGGAGGGGACTTGAGGTCCTCTGCCTGGGCCAAAGTGCCCCTGTGTGTTGGGTTCCCTCCTTGGACTAGTGCATGCAGATGCAGTAACTGTGTTGGATCCTGGTGCACACGTGTAGTGCCTGGGGAAGGATTTAGTGCCTAAGCACTGGAATGGCTCCTGAAGGCCCATCTTACCATTATCATCTTCCTGCCCTGGGTTGGGGACCAGCCTGCAATTGTCAGGGCCAGGGGGCAAGAGGTCAGGAATGCCATCGTTATCATCATCCTCATCACACTCATCACCCAACCCATCCTTATCCGTGTCCAGCTGGGAGCTGTTGATGACTGTGGGGCAATTGTCTGTGCTGTCCTGGTGCCCATCGCCATCACTGGGAGCAAAGAAACAAAAAGAAACAGCATGCCAGCATCAGCTCTTGCCTCTCCATGGGGGACAGCATGCATACTCAAGTGGGAATTACATGGGACACACACCCATAACAGGAAACAGACCAAGGGGCATGACAACCTCGTGTCACTCAGGTGGCTGGACAGCAAGGAGACAAGCAGCAAACACAGACCATATGATAAGGCAGCAGGAATGTAAAGGCAGCAGGAATGTAAAGACTAAGCCTGGAGCTATAAAAATACTCAGACAAGAAACCTTACAGAAAGTGGGAGCCCAAGATCTCAAATGACACCCACTGCTAAAGGACGTGTAAGACACATCGAACAAGTGCAGTGTCATCAATCAAAAGGCTCCCAGGAGACAGAAAGTACTCAACAGCTGGTATCCCTTGTCCGACATGTTGTCCACAAGTGTCTTGGTGCTCATGAACATGCAGGTGTAAGTGTGAATAAGAACTTATGGAAGACTGCACGAGCACAGAAAATCACACTAGCTTAAAAAAAAGCACCACTTTCTCCCTCCTCCATATCAAGTTTTATTACATTACAGACCCACAGGAGAGATGCACAGAATGAAACAGAGAAGTCTCCAGTTCCCAAGCACCCACCCAGCATCAGCTGCTTACAGTAAAGAATCACAAGGAATGGGGACAGGCTACAGAAAAAGTGTTTGGGAAGTTATGGGATGGCTGCACTGTTTCTTCATGCCAACAGTTAAGTGTATCCGTGCAAAAAAAAATATGGCCTGAAGTCAGGTGTGTCTTGTACACACCATAAATAAAATAGTTCTGGTGATAAGCAGGCATGTTTCCTCTCAGTAGCTTTATGCTGAGCACAGGCAGAGCAGGTGACATGCAGCCAAATTAGGGCAATGCTGCAGCTTACACCTATGCATATTCCCACCTATCTTTCACTGCTTAAGAAAAGTACTTTTATTTTAGGTCAGAGCAACTGACGAAATGCAATGAGGACTATGCACATACATCTACTGCAAGGTTAACCTCAGGCAGAACTACAGTGTTTCTACCAGGAAACGCTTCATACATACTAGATAGGTTTGAAGAAAAGAAACCATGTCCTTTTCTAAAACTGGAGAAAAACAAGGCTGTGTCTACCTAAAACAGCTCTCAGCTTGGGCTCTTTGCAGCTAGTGGCCCAAGACTGGGAATGCTCCCTGTGGAGACCAGGAAGTGGGCTCCATGCACTTATCATCCCAGCAGCAGCACCCACCAACCACCTGGGGGTGAGACCTTGCAGCCACCTGCAGTGGACAACATGCTGTGCCAGCACATGATTTATCACTTCCCTTTCTTCTTCATTTAAGTAAGGAGAATGTGGGAGGATCTGCCACCTTTAATGCTGGTTATGCAGAAGCTGCTTCCATGCAGGTGTGAGCAGTTTGTCAGGGGACATGCCCCTGTGAATGCTCAGGGTGTGTAAAGCCAGAGAGGAGCCCTGCCACTCATGCTGTGCTAAAGCAAAGGGGCTTATCTTTTTTTTTTATTATTATTATTATTTTACATTTGGTAATAAAATTCTGTTTCTGGAACACTAGGTTCTTATGGAAAAACATGCAGCCCTTAACTGTGAAAATTCCTGCTGGATTGACAAAGAAAAGAGGAATGAAAATAAAGAAAAGAAAAAAGCCTTTTACTTCACTAAAGCTCTGAGCAGCGCTCTGGATTTTACAGCCAGAGAACTGTGCTGAATGTCACTTCCACAGGAACTCGCAGGAAACCTGTGTGAACATGTGGCTAAAGGTGAAAAGCTCTTAACTGTACTGCTACAGGGAAGTGACCCAACAAGGCTGATGGTTCAAACAATGTTTTTTGAAATAACACCTCTTTGAGGAGGTACTGGAGTTAAATCCAGGCTAGTTTGAGGGATTAAAGCTCTCCAGGAAGCTTGATTCAGATCAAGACAAGGCCTCTCCCCTTCCCTGCTGCTGTTACAAGCCATAACACAGCATACCTGTCCTGATTGGTATCACAGGAATCTCCAACCAGGTCGTTGTCAACATCTGACTGCAAAAGGAAACAGTGACAGTTCCAGTATCAGTTGCTGAGAGCATCTACTAAAATGGCAGTATTAAACCAAAACACAACCAAATCAAATGCAGTTAAAATAAAAGCATGGAAAAACATGTTTCACAAACACATTTTCTTGTTTGCATCATCCATTTAACCAAAAAGACAGTTTATTTAAAGGAAGAAGAAAAAAACAAAACCAACAGACAATGAGTAAACAGGGTTAAACTTGATTGGAGCAGCTCAAGCAAGGTAAGTAGTTCAAGCAAAATTCTTCTACCACTAGAAATAACTATCCCTCATTTCTAACCACAGTTGATATCTTCAGCAGCTTGAAAAATCAACTATGCTTTTATATAGTTTACAGCAATTTTTGGTAGTCACAAGGGGCTTAATCAGAATTCAAAACATATGAAAAGTCTCACTGACTTCTCACCTAGCAGCAATAGAAAGTTTTACTAAATAAGGACACTGGGATTTTGTCCTAAATAAAGAAACATCAAGTGTAACTAAATCACACTGCTGTGTTGAATCTGGCATTGGACTTTGTGGGACTGGAGCACGCCCATGTTTCAGAGCATGCCAGTACAAGACACTGCCAGGGCAAAGGTGCTAACGACATCCCAAACTATGACAATACACCCAGTACCTCCTCTTTCCCATTGTCAGGGGACTCTGAAGCTCCATAAAACCTTTCCAAATACCTACTGTTAAAAAGGTAAACACCCTGAATGAGCTGCTTCATTCTCACGCTTCTTTTTCAACCTCAAAAGTACCTCTCCCTAAATGAGGGTATATTTTCCTTGTGCCTTCTGACCTGATTTGGGTTGCTGATTGTAGGGCAGCTGTCACAGGCATCACCAACACCATCATTATCTGTGTCCTCCTGGTCTTGGTTGGGGATCCTCTGACAATTATCCAAAAGGTTCTTAATACCTAGCAAAAAGCAGAATGTTAGCTAAAAACAATTCCTTCACTGGTTACTGGACAACATAAACATCAAGACACTATTCCTTTTCAGCAGCTACTTCATCTTGCAATGACACTATAAGCCTGCACAGCAGATCCTTTTTATGTGTGCATCTGTTCACTTAAAAGAAGTTAGAAACATTTTTCTAAATAACAGCTTTCAACACCATCACACACACTTTATTAATTACACACAATTCATTCTATCCTATTCTTGTTTCACAGCTTAGACGATGGAACATCTCACCTTTGTTATTACATTTGAAGAGTTGTGATTGGTTTACTTCTTTTAAGCCTGCTACAGGAGTAAAAAATAATGTGGCTCTTGGGCATCTGGGATAGGCAGCAGCTGAGTACTTTGGGATATGTTTGTACCTTTAAGGAATTACTGAATGACTTGGCTAGGTTTATCTGTTACAGTATTTGGGGCTTCCAATGAAAGCTAAAAGTTATATATTAATATAAATGAAAAAGACTGCAAACACAGGTTTCATGAAGAAAGACAATGCAACTGGTGACAGGAGATCTCCTAACACATGGCACATTCTAGGCAAGTTTCAAGAACATCAGAGAAGCTGGAAGTGAAGAATGACCAACCATCTCCATCCATGTCATCATCACAAGCATCTCCTTTCCCATCACCATCTGTGTCCCTCTGGTCATTATTCAGAACATTGCGGCAGTTGTCACAAGCATCTCCAAAGATATCTTGGTCGCTATTTCTCTGGTTCACATTAGGAACCAAGACACAGTTATCCTGCAAGAGACACAGATCCAAATCAGGCATGACTTGGGTCCCAAATAATTAATTTCTACTTTTGTGGATTAATATAACTCTTACATTTACTTCTACTTTAATAAAAAATTATTACTGTGAGCAGTTTACTTTTTATGTGAATACTGCTGACACCAAGCTGTGTGGTTCGGTTGATACACAAGAGGGAAGGGATATCGTCCAGAGGGACCTTGACATGCTTGAGAGGTGGCCAATGCCAACCTCATGGAGTTCAACAATGCAAAGTGCAAGGTCTTGCACCTGGGTTGGAGCAATCCCAGCCACAGATACAGGTTGGGTGGAGAAGAGATTCAGAGCAGCCCTGTGGAGAAGGACTTGGGAGTGTTGGTTGGTGAAAAAAGGAACATGAGCCAGCTGCAGTGTGCTCTCGCAGACCAGAAAGCCAACCGTATCCTGAGCTGCATCAAAAGGAGTGTGACCAGCAGGTCGAGGGAGGTGATCCTGCCCCTCTACTCTGTTCTCGTGAGACCCCGCTTGGAATACTGCACACAGTTCTGGTGTCCTCAACATAAAAAGGACATGTAACTGTTGGAACAAGTCCAGAGGAGGGCCACGAGGGTGATCAGGGGGCTGGAACACCTCCTGTATGAAGAGAAGCTGAGAAAGTTGGGGCTGTTGAGCCTGGAGAAGAGAAGGCTGCGTGGAGACCTCATAGCAGCCTTCCACTATCTGAAGGGAGCCTACAAGGATGCCGGACAGGGACTCTTCATCAGTGACTATAGTGATAAGACAAAGTGTAATGGGTTTATACTTAAACAGAGGAAGTTTAGGTTAGGTATAGGAAAGACACTCTTTACTGTGTGGTGTTGAGACACTGGACCAGGAACATCCCTGGGAGTGTTCAAAACCAGGCTGGACAGAGCCTTGAGCAACACGATCTAGGGTGAGGTTTGGAACTTGATGATCTTAAAGTCCTTTCGAACCCAAAACAATCTATGATTCTACGATTAGCTCTAGATAAGATTTTGTGTGTCCCTTAAAGCTCTCCTTTGAACCACACTGGTGGAACCCTAAATATAAACATGCAGATCATAAGGTTTTAACTATAACTTCGACTTCTGATTCTCATTTTGTCCATAGTGAGTAACTGAGTAACCTGTTTTGGTGCCCTAGCTTCCTTACATGGCCCTCCTCAAAAGCTGCAGCTCAAGGACTCTGGCAGGGTTTGCCAGGCGCTCCCAGTGAAAGTCCACTGCCCCCTTCTGGTAGAGACTAAAACCAAAGCTGAAACACATGACCTTCTAACACAAAAATGTACAAGTTGGTTTTGGTTTTGTTTGTTTGGTTTTGTTTTTTTTTTTTTTTTTTTTTTTTTTTTTTTTTTTTTTTTTTTTTTTTTTTTTT
>JANRGW010007402.1:0-26616 GCA_024733675.1 Psilopsiagon aymara
GTGGTGGTGTTCAAGGCCAGGTTGGACAGAGCCTTGGGTGATATGGTTTAGTGTGAGGTGTCCCTGCCCATGGCAGGCATTTAGGAACTAGATAATCTTAAGGTCCTTTTCAACCTTAACTATTCTATGATTCTACGATTGTATGTGTAACACCGTTATTGTCTATTTATTTTTGGCTTATTTTTGAAGATTTTTTTGTAGTCCAAAAATATAAAGTATGTATCCTGCAGAGAAATATAAATATTATTTTATCTACCTGATTACAGAAATAAAATTTCATTATTATAAATCATCAAAATTTATTATCAAAATACCATTTTGAAAATATCTGACATTTGATCAAACCATTATGTTTCACTGTGCAGCTGGATGGAATTCTACCTGAACAAAAGCTGCTTAGTTTTTGCTTGCTATTTCTCTAGAATTTTGTTCTGAATTATATAATCATATTGTATTGCATATTGTATAGCATAATCTCCTATATCTATATCATATCTTGGAGATCTGCAGCAAAGCATTAGATATATACAGGAACTCTTCTACCAAAATATCATGTTCTCTGTCACCCGTACCATCCTCACTTTTTGTTTCTCACCATCTGTCACTTTACTAATATGTAATGCCATCTTCAACTTTTTATTTTTCTGATACTTATTCAACATCTATACTCCCATTATGATTATCATTGCCATCTTCAGTGTTGTATTGTTACTTTCAAGTGATCTTAGTGCCAGAGACAGCACTCATATGGGTGGCATTCATTGCATCCTTATACTTTTTCGTGGACAAATACGTTTAAGAAGCCTTCTGTTAAAAAAAATCATTGGTAATAGGAAATGGATTTTTTTAAAAAAAGAGTAAAATACAGAAACAACATTCTGACTGTTCTGTGTCTGTTTCTTATTCTTCTTTTTCTGATGTGCATCACAAGAGTTTAGGTTGCAATCCATTACAATGCAGTGTTTTCCCATTCAATGTGACTAAATTCAATTCTTCCTGGCAGCACAAATTATTCACCTATCAAGTTTTCCTTCTGACACTGAAATCAGTTGCACAACAAAATGTGTCTAGCAGCCTTGAAATGGAAACAGACAAATTGCAAAGAACAGTAGTAAGGCACCTAAGTGCTTCTGCCACATCTTGCTGACAGATGGGACCTGTAACATCAGTCACCACTGCTTGCAACTCCACTGCAGTTAAAAAAAGGAAGCATTCATCAAGAATTCATTTCTCATTCTTCAAACAGAAGGCTGTTTACATCATGTCAGCAAATGATTACCCTCTGTTGCTGTTGTTTTGCTTCCTATTGGAAAAGGTGAGGAGGTTATGTTTTGAAATCCCGTGGAGATGTTGATTAAGGAAACAAAGGAAGCTGATTCTTAACACTCAACCCCCCCCAAAAAATAAGAAGCAGGCATCATCACACATCTCTGACATGAGAAATGGGTTCTTCTGGTAGAGAACAATGAATTCAAAGCACAAACTGCTTACATGTATCAAGGAAGAACCAAAGCGTATAAGCAACTTTCCCTTCCAACTGGGTCATGTCTTTAGGTCCTTTCTGTGGCTTTAGGTCTTATTCAGCTCTTACCTGAGAGCTGACCTGGAACAGTATGGATCCCAGATTTCCTTAGCTTCTTCTTACGGCTCCGTTAACTGTGCTTAAGAAAGCAAAGCTATACAAATTATGTGGAAGTCTGCAAAGGTGTAACTTTGTAAATGAGCTTTTGAGCAAATTAAGTGGCTTTGAGCAATGTAGTCTAGTGGAAAGCGTCCCTGCCAATGACAGAGAGATTGGAACTAGGTGATCTTTAAGCTCTCTTCCAACACAAACCTAATGATAATTATTATTCAAAAATTCCCATTCTTTCTTATTGTAGGGTAATTCAAATTTTAGGATTCCAAGACCGTTCCTCAGTAAGTGGATGTTATGTAGATTGCTTTCTTCCTTCTTATTCATATTTATCTCTAGTCCACCAAGACTTCATCCTTTCTGAGAGCAGTAAAGTTTTACCAAGAAATTCTTTTAGTTCAGTCATGTACATTTTAATTGAGACTGGTTTCAGCTTTTTTTCTCATGCTTTATGAACTGCGGCTGCCTTTCCTTGCACAAGTTGGAACTGATTATTGTGGTTTAAACTCATCTATAACTCACCCAGTTTTCTCACTCACTCCCCTCTCTTTCTTCCACCCTGCTCCCAGGGTGGATGGGGAGGAGAATCGAAAGTATGTAACTCCCTTGGATTGAGATAAGAACAGTCCAGTAACTAAGGTATAACATAAATCACTACTGCTACCACCTATAATAATAATGACCAGGGAAATACAAGGGAAGGGAATATAACTGCTCACCACTCGACAACCAAGCCATGAACTCACTCTTCTGGGTTCCTGCACCCAGTTTTTACATCCTGGGCATGACATGCTGTGTATAGAATACCTCTTTGGTCAGTTTGGGTCAGGTGTCCCATCTCTGCTGCTGCCCAGCTTCCCCTCCTCCCTGGCAGAATATGAGACTCAGAAAGTTCTTGGTCAGACTAAACATTACTGCAACAACTAAAAACTTTGGTGTTATCAGTGCTGTTCCCAGACCGAAATTCAAAAACACATGCTGCACCATCTACCAAGAAGGAGAAAAATGACTGCTGCTGCTGAATCCACGACACTGATATACCCTGAGTTTTGCACCAATATCTATTTCTTCTCTGTGCACTTGAGTTGCTCCTACAAAATAAAGTATCTCTCAGCACTGAAATTCTGTTATCCTTAGTTATGTTGTACAGTAGAATTTTGAGTTCTTTACTGTTTCAGTTCCCAGACACACTCCCTGCACATGGCTAACCCGCACACGAATGCTCCAATTAAATAAATAAAAAATTATCTCTGTGAATATCAGAGATGGAAAACAGCTTCCCTGAATCTTTGTATTTATAAAATTGTCTCAGTTTCATATTCAAAAAAAATGAGCAGCCAGATCTTACCCATGTAAGTCAACCCTAAATTTACATTTTGATTTGGAAAAAGATGAAACTATATCTAATATTTTTCTCTGTATTATAACACATTCATGTTACAATGAAAAATGTAATACCCATTTTCAAGGTTTTTTGGAAATCAGTGCCTGCAATTATGGTGTCTGCATAAGACATAAGTTATTTAGATGTTTCTACTCAGAAGATTGCAAACAGATAATACTGTGTATATATGAGGAAAGCCTCATACCAATAAAACAGAGTCAGCTCTAGAAAAGACACAATGTATAAGACTATACAGAAATACAGGAGGAGAGTACAACTTCCATACTTAATTAATAAACCCAATGTGGAAAATACTAAAAAGAGAAGTAAAAGGACTGCCTGCTATGGCACATAGTTATGCTTTGCCTATATGGGTGAGCAGCTTTCCCCCATCACAACTAGTCACCCCAGCCTGGTAATTTTGGAAGTAAGAAAAATGGACAGGTCCTTATCTAATAATTACACTCTCAAAAAATTAAATAATCGTACTCAAAAAACCACACGATTAGGAGACACTAATGTTAGACAAAATGGAATACTTAATTTCAAAGACATAACTTTAAAATTATGTGAATCAAGAATATAAGTCAAAAATATGCAGTGTGTTGATGAATTAACTGCTTGTTTTACAAATCTTTTATCCTTCAGTTTTATTATATAATGTATATATATTTTTAATTTCACATATTACTCCAAATACAGTGTAAAAAAAAAAAAAATCTGAACCTCATAAAAACATAGCTGCAATGCCCAAAATACTTTGACTGAACATGACTGTAAACAGGGTACACAGAGTGGAACAGGCATGTTAAACATGAAACTCTGCTTTTACAGAAATACTGTAGCTCCTGTCAGCCACAAAGATTTTGAACTGGGAATTTTGTACAGACAGTTGGCTTGTCATTAATACAATACAAGGCTTTTCTTACTTCTAACTAATGTTTATAAGCTATTCATTTGGCAGTTATCCTAAACTTTGTGCTGTTTTTGATTCTAAACCTCAGGTGCATGGTAAATTATTTCTATGGCTGTAACTTCTGCTGGTACTGTGCTAGGTTTTAAGCTCCTAGGTTATGTAATTCACACCACTGCTTATGATGTTATGAATGGCTAGCATAAAATGAACACATGATTAACTAAGTCACAGACATTGACAATAAAAACTGTAATTCACACTGTATGAGTCTAGATTGTTAAAGCAGACCCTACTGAAAACAGGATTGTTTTGAGTGAATTTGAAATTCTGAACTTCTGACAGTTAAGTAAAGACGTATAACTGAATACATATATATAAATCAGCAAGAACAAATGCACAATATGCACAGATGCACCAGTATGTAGGTGGTGGAACTATTTCCTTATCAGAAATTCAGTAGCATCAAATTGGCAGTAGCTATATGCCACTGTGGGCAGGTTATTTATGTATTCTTTTAGTAAAAACATAGTAAATTTCTACATCTGGGACCAGTATACCACTTGAATCAAGTCTAAGGTTAGGTATCTTTGGATTTTTGACAACATTTTTCTTCCATCTTTAAGCTGGATTTTCAACCTTCTCAAAAGAGCATTATCAGACCTGGGATCATTGCTGAGTTCTTAAAACCCTTCCAGAAGCCATTTCAAAAGCCGTTCACACTATATAGCAAATCACAAAGAACTACAGATTATTCCACACCAGCATCTGGAGACTTTCTTCCCTATACCTGAGAAGTTAAGAGGTGGAATTGGTTTATACATTACTTTAGCACCTTACAGAAATAGATTTAGATTCTGCCTCAGGCGCAGTACTGATGTGATTTACTTGGAGACTGTAATCTTTCTCTAAGTGAGAATGACTCCTTTCTATATTTGGAAAACAAACAAACAAACAAAAAAACCCACAAACCACCCAAACAAAACAACCAAGACAAAATAAAAGGTCATTATTTAAGCAAAACAGTAGAATATGCAATACTAATATAAGCAACTATGTCAATATATCCAAAGTGGAAAGCAACATTTTAGTAATGAGGCAAGACAGTAAACTATTATTAATGAGGGTTTGTTAATACATGGAGAATGTTCCTGTATCCTGTAGCAGGACTGATATCAATTAGCATTACGGTAAAAGAGGCATGAGAACAGGATAAAGAACTGACATGCAAGGGATTTCAAGAGATGATCTAGCTTATTCATTCTCCCAGGCCGTAAATGTTACATCTTTGCCTTCCCAAATAAAATAACCCAAAAAAACCCAAACAACAAAAACCAGACCAAGACAAAAAAACAAACAACCCCCCCCAAAACAATAAAAAAAGAAAAACAAACAAACAAACAAAACACCCCAACAAACACACCCACATAATCAAATGAAAAAAGGCAATACAGGAGCACTGCAAATCAAAGCAGAGAGGTATCAGCATATTACTGGCAAAGGGCAAGACAAAAGGACTTAAAATATTAAGTTAAAAATTAAATAACACGGGAAAAACAGTACTTTTCTAATACAAATATTTAAACATTTCTATTTAAAAATTAATTTATAACACCTATATAATAATAGTTATAATTTAATAATTCTAATGTAACATGTAGAATTTTATAGAGCATATAGTAGATGATAATTAGAAGTATGATTATTATATAATGCATTATGTAAGTTAACATATATCTTATTAGTATATTAATTGAAAATGCTTCCGTTAAAATTACTAAAAACATCTTGCTGTCTAAAGACATTGAAATCTACAATATGTTCTATAAGAGAACCTAATCAGCTAGGAAACTTTACAGCAAGTTTAGCTTGTTTTAATCAATCATTAACGTATAAGAAGAGTATGACCTCATTTCTCTCCTCCCACCTCCCTGATTTTTCATTCCACTTGGGTCCCTTGTCTCTCCAGATAATGCTGCTACAGTTAGGGAAAAATCTTCTTACTCTATCATTCATGACATTTGGAACAACATTCCTGTAATTCTTTGTCTTATTAAGTTAAAATTCATCTGAAAAGCTCTCTTTTCAGGTCTGTGAAGTTCAGCTTCTTTTACTTTCTATTGACCTTCTAACACCTTATTATCCAATCTGAGTGCTGTTGTCAGGGCATGTGGATTCTAACACCAAATTTTGCTTAGACTTAGCTTGTTTCTAAACCTAAACTAACCTCTTTGTAGATAAAAAGAGAAAAATAGTGTGTAAAAAGTGTATAAAATGCACCCCTTATAGATATCAGTCCATAGAACTGATTTGGAATACACAGAAGCATTCTGTAATATAAATATAAATTAAGGCAAATGAGGAACCTGTTCATTTGAAAAATGTTACCTATATTAATTCAGAATGATGCTGTGTTATGAGAAGTGTCATTGACTATTTCAGAATATATTCATTGTATGCTTCCAAACTGATTCATTATTAGAATTTAGGAGTTGATTTTCAAAGTTGTTTAGTTCCAGAGACTAGAAGACATCTCAGTTAGTCATGAACTTAGCTATTTTAAGGGGTAAATAATTTATTAGGTTATTCTCATAACAAATTATTTTGCGTATATACTTACAGGCATTCATTGCTTGGTTGTCAAATATCCTTTGGTATTTGCATTTTTCATTTCAAATGTAAAACAAAGGAATACAATATTCTTAACCATGTTTCTTTATAACAGTTCCCAGGGTTTGGAAGAAATGGGTTGCTGTTGTTGTTAACAGTATTGAACAGTTCACTGATGCAAAGAAATATATTTTTCTTCCTGACATGGCAAAAGTAACTGAATAGAAAAGCTCTTGTTCATTGACACTTAACCATACTGTCTTCTACTAGTCATGCAACAAATACTTTTTTTTTTTTTTTCAAAAGAAATCAACAGAATAATACTACTAGACAACCCAAGACTTTATGCTGTGTTCCATTCCTGAACCTGTCAGTCTGTTCTTGGTTCAGCTGTAGCAGTCATTTTTCTCCTTCTTAATAGCTGGTGGAGTGCTGTCTTTTTGCCTTATTGCTTAGCCCTGAATGTGTAGTTTATTTAGCCAATGTACAACTTGATGTACTGATGCATTTAGAGTTTTGATAACATAATTCACTTGAACATTTATGCACATGGTGTGTTTTGATGTTATAAACCACATAAGAACATATTGTGCTTAATGGTAGGGAAAGCAGCAGAATGCTAAAAAAGATGTTTTGAATAATACTTTGCCAAATGTTAAAACTTTTAATTTTACCTCTTTTTTTTTTTTTTTTTTTTTTCTTTAATTTGGGATAAAATATAGTAATCAAAATCTGAAATAGCCAAATACATATTTGTGTCTGTGAGAGCTGTGTGTTTCAGTGAAATGGTCCTTTGGTGGTATGTTATACACAAATCTTAGGCAATATATTACTTCCAAAGAAAAACAAATATTAAGTAAAATTTCTGAACTTTCTTATATAATGACAAAATTCTGATAATTTCTAACTTTTATTCAGTTTAAATGCCTGATTTTTGAATACAAATTGCTCAAATATATAAAATTATTTATATGCTTACTATATTCAGCATTGGAGTGCCAATCCTAACATTTTTAAAATTGTATAGCTTCAAAATTCTTCTTTGGTATTCTGTCTTTTGTATGAAAGCTAACTCTCTCAAAGTATTCAGTTTAAGGGATGAGAATTGAAAATTTCTGAAATTGATTTTGTAAAACATTCAGTATATATAAGGGTATTGCTTTAAAAATAAATCCCAAATGAATACTGACTTACATATGAGCATTGAGGTATTATGTAAATGAGAAAAAGTGAAGCAAACCACAGTTTGTCCAAAGGAAAGAGCACACCCTTGGTACGATGTCAGGTTTACTTCTGTAACCCAATAGAAATGACAGTAACAAAGTAATTCAGAACAGCTTTTGTTTTCTCCATAAGATAAAGAGTTAATGAAACAGAAAAAAAAAAAAAAATTGTGTGCTTATGTCTGAGCTTTGGCAACGTTCAGGTGATCTGGATTCCATTATTTTGATCATGATTTATTTTAATCAACTCTGTCTTTTGGTTCACAGTGTAAATACCAAGATGAAAGTTTGGGGTAATTCCTAAACTATATATGCTATCAATACTATTTTTCCTTCAATATTTAAAAAAACCTAATGGTAAGATCATTTTCATCTATTTGCCTCAGTGATAACTGATTTTGAAATTATTGAGCATGGAAAATCTTTGAGCACACCTACAAGAAAGGAAAAGAATAATATTCAGTCAAACTTTTCAAGTTCCACAATTTTTATTTTATTAAAAAGAAATCACATTCAAAACATGACTTTTTATTATTTTTTCAGTAAAATATCTCCCAAACAAAATTTGTTGCTTAGTAAAGTGAATGTATTGTACACATTGCTCTGATTATAAATAAATTTGTGCCAATAAAGTCTCCACAAGACAGAGCAATTCAATCATCAGCTTCATTTTAAGATTAAGTGTTAATGTTCAAGTTTTAAGAACTCTATTATTAAAGAAAACCTTCCCACATGCAAGATGAGTTGGGAGACACTGTTCTAGAATGTTTGTAAAGCAGGTGTTTCTATTTAACATCAGTACTCATACAGTCTGGAACAGTCAGGAACTTCAATGGCCTTCTGTAGCACCTGCAAATAAATATTTCAAGGAACATACTGTTGCATTGTTTAGAAGTTAATTATCAGGTAATATTGACAAACATACCGAATAGCATCTGTTAACATCAATTGTCATAATTTTGAGTGCTTGCATCACTCATGAAAAATCATAAATCCTTCAGAACCAACTAGTTCTCAATATTTTTTCTACTAAGAAAAATAACAATAAAAAAAACCAAGCAACCGATGTAACATTTATTTTTTTTATCTAATTAACATATAAATCTAATATACATCTATGACTAGTGTGGGGATCACACAGAAAATAGTAATATTTAACTGTTGAGGAATACTGAATATCCAGATACAAAATCATATTATCCAAGAGGCAAAAGAAAGACTGTGTTGCATGTCAGTGTATGTTAAACTATATGTCTTGGGGACTGCAAAGGTGCCTGGTTATCTGCCATGCATATACCCTTGATTACAGATTTTGCATCAGTGATTAATACTAGATTGTAGATAATACTATTCGTTACGCATATTTTTATGAACATTTTACAGGTTGGTTGTTTTCTCAAAGTCAGTGTGAGCAGTCAAAGATCAGTGTGAGCAGTCAAAGAACAGTGTAAGCAAATTTTGTGTAATCCTCATGCAGGGAATGTAGGCAGTCTTTGGACGCACAAGAGAGAACACAAAATTTAGGTTTTTCTGCCAGTAGCCTTTGGATAGAAAAGCTTAATATAGATTCAAAAACCATTCTGCCTGCATGGCATGACAACCTTCACAAACATGCCATCTGGGCTGCCTTGGTACAGCAAAGCCGACAATGGAGGCATGCCTGTCTTGACCACAGGCTTTGTAAAGAGTGTCTCAAATCTCTGTGTATATTAACCAGATATTTATAAGGCATCACAAGGTGCTTTCCAAAGTACACACAGAGCAGTGTTATTGAATCTATCACAAGCACTCTGTTCTGCTCATAGTTGTTACGGAAGTGCTGCCTAAAAGCATGGGGCAGGAAGTGCACAGCCAACCAGAGCTATCTGGAGTTTCAGAGTAAATATCAGATGGAGAGATTATAACTATATGCAGTGGAATTTGGCCAGGACACTGAAATTAACACATTAAGCTCTTCTGAAAAGCATTATGTGGTCTTGAAAAAATGCAAGCAGTTGGGATATGTTTCGTATCACATCCAAAAATAATGTACTTCTCACACAAAGTTCCCTGAAATCATAATGGAAAAATATGGGCTATCTTACAAGGTACCAGAGGTACCTAGTAGTAGCATGACTTAAATAAAGTTGCTCCTAGTTTGTACATGTGTGAAAGAGAAGAAAATTAGGCCTTAGGTTTCCTTGCTTTCCTCTTTGTGAGGCAACAGCCTCATTAAATCCTAGCTCATTTGCTAGGCATTTCCAGAGGAGATTTAAATATTCTGCCAGAGGTTGCAATTCATACAGACTGAGTTCAGGGACTCCAAGACTGTTTTGTTTACAAGGATATAAAGTTTACTGCAACTTGAATCATGATCACACGGGGGAAGATGTGATTCTCTGTTCCCCATATCCTGAACCTCCTTGATATTGCCTTAAATACTTTCAGATTGCATTTGTTCCAACCATGCTGTGTGAGACGGATTTTACCGTGTTTAATTGGAGCTACAATGCTGTCATGGTTTAAGCCCAGCCATAACTAGGAAAACCACTCAGTCTCTGTCTCACTCCCCCCCACCTCCCTCCTCCCCGCCCCGGTCCTGGAAGTACGGGGAGAAAAATCCGAAGAATGTAACTCCCACTGCTTGAGATGAGAACAGTTCAGTAACTAAGGTATAATACAAACCACTTCTGCTACCACCAATAATAATAATGATAAGAGAAGTAACAAGGGAGGAAAATAAAACAGCTCACCACCCACCGACCAATACCCAGCCCGACTGAGCAGTGATACAACCCTTCAGGGCAACTGCCCCCAGTTTATATAGTGGGCATGATGTGCTGTGGTATGGAATACCTCTTTGGTCAGTTTGTGTCAGGTGTCCTGTCTCTGTTTCCTCTCTGCTTCCCCTCCTCCCTGGCAGAGCACGAGGCTCAGAAAGTCCTTGGTCAGAGTAAACGTTACTGAGCAGCAACTGAAAACGTCAGTGTTATCAGTGCTGTTCCCTGGCTGAAATTCAAAACCACAGTACTGCACCAGCTACTAAGAAAGAGAAAAATGACTGCTACTGCTGAAGCCAGGACAAAAGCCAGTGCAAATGTAACATTACACCTTGCCTTTGTAGATGATTGAAAAGACTCACTAGTTTGATTTATATTAACTATATATCATCCTGAAAGCTATAGTACACTATAAATCCAGAAATATAGAAATACCTTCTGATAATATTCTGAATAAAGTAGCTAGTTTGCCTTTACAAATTAAATGTAAAGAAAGACTTAATCAGAGTAATTTTTGTTCTTTCAGACAGGGATCTTTTTCGAAGTTTTAAGGTCTTTGTATGTAAAATATATTAATGTTGAGGATATCTAAAGAATTGAGAGACTGAATTGTATTGAAAGCTGGTGTTAGCAGGATATTTCAATCATTAAAATCCACTTTGACATCTCAGCAAACAACAGTTTGTGTACCTTTAGTTGGTGATTTAGGCTGAAAAGCTAATTAAGGCTTTGTGGTTTCTTTATTTCATTTAACAACCATGCCTAAAATTGATATTGAATTAAGATACTGAGTGAAGTTAAAAATATGTGTTTTTTCCACAATCTGATGAAATCAAAAACAGTAGGGTATTTTAAACAAATCAGAGCAAGGGGAACAAAGACCTGAACTTAGACTGTAAATCCACTGAATGATCCAATAATACATATTTGATCCAAATCAGACAATTACATTCCTGTCAAATTAACCAGAATACATATTATGGAGTTGTAATGCTGTCATTATGCCAGCTGTAGAAGGACAGATGATACATGACTTGGCATAAAGCTTGCTTATCAAAATTAATGCATCAAAATTTTGGATCATATTTAAACCAACAGATCACAATATACCTTTTTAATATTTTATATCATGTGGCTGGAACATTTCCTAATATTAAGTTCTTAAAAACTGGTTTTGCCGCCCTGATGACCAGCATACAAAGCCAGAAACAAAAATGGACATCTGTAGTGGCCAAACCCACATTCACCATTAGAAAGAGGGGGCATAAGAAGTAGAATAGCCACAGAGTGCAAGGGAGATGAGTTCAGTGCCCTCATCTAGCTCTGAGTTCTCAAAAGATATATTCCTTACCTTTCTAGAAAGGTTTACTAATCCTCTTGCCATCTGCTCTTCAAGGTGAAATAATTCTCAGTCTTTTCATTTGAAGCTTTACTATTTTGTATTAGAAACATAAAACCACAGGATAGCCTGATAATTAGGACAAGTATGTGGGACACTGGTGTTTCCAACCTTGTACTGGGGAATGCTTCAGCATTTAGGAAGAAGTGAAGCATCTTTTTCAGTTAAGAGTGACTGGCTTGTTCCTTTGGTTTTTTTTTTCTTTTTTTTTTCTTAAATAGGACATAATTTGATTTGCACTAGTAGTGTCTCATAGTGTTTCTTCTTAAATCATGACTGATCTGAATCATGAATTTTCCATAAGAAAAATTGTGCATCCACTTAATCTTCTCACTTGTTCCTTCTTTCTTTTCAGCGTATTGCATCTACTTTTCTGAGTCTCTGTTCAGTGTTAATTTTGAATTATAATTATTTCCTCTGACTCCTGCCTCAGAGGAAAAAGAAAAAAAGAGCCCAGCAGAAAAGTTTTTGTTTTGTAACTTTGTAGATCCTATAGTTCCTTCTTTGGTTCCCTTTTTCAGTTGCTTTAAGCTATTAATTTTTCCAAATGCAAATATTCATAACTGCTGTAAGTTCTTTCCACTCTAAAAATTTGTCTGTACATCACTAGCACAATAAAGCAAAAGTCACAGCAGCAGCAGCTATTTTGTTATGAGCAGAGGTTCATTTCTGTGCCTGTTTGCTTGATGTACTCTGTATTTCACTAAACGTTTGGTTTCACTAAATCAAAAATAAGATCCAATATTAAATATCAGTTACAATTACTATAATTACAATTTTTGAGTTTTCTTGTTATCATTTGTTGATTTTAAAATTAAAGTTCAATGTTTAAGGAAAAAGAGCATCTGATTACATTGTGCTTGTCCAAACAGGACATGGATCTTTTTTTTTTTAGTCTTGAATAGCTAAAATTTTAGACTAACATGATCAAAGAAAGAAGATTATAATGATTCAAATAAGAGCATAATAGCCCTCTTTGCTTCATTTACTCCCAGTTCTCAAGAGGTTCAGTATGATTAGCTGGAAAGCATATTAAATATATATATTTCATACAGAGTTTAGGAGATGAAATTACCTTTTATTTGAATGAGAAGTTGATCTCAGGTTCTGGTATAACACAATTTGAGAAGAATGGCTCTTTACATGAGTGCATTGGGTTTACTCATTTCTGTGTGCCTTGTGCATATAAGTAAGTGAATGTGACAAAGTGAATGACAAAATCAAGAGAACTTTTCAAGACCATTCAGGGGTCTCCCTCAATCTTTTCCTGCATTCCTCACTTACAGCAGTAGTGTTTCAGCCACTTCAGTTAAGAGTGATGCCAAAAAACTTTGCTAAGGATTGTCATCTAAATTATTTTATGCAACAGTTCTAGCTTGTAAAATAGCATAGTCTAACCTATGCACTGTTATAGCAATGACAATTTTTTTGTTGCTCTTCTTACTTAAGCTTATTTGAATGCGGTGCCCAACCTTGAACATGGTATTCAAATGTACTTTCATACTCTATTTAGCTCTTTTTAGTTTTACCTTGTCTTCCTTTAAAAGATTCTGTTTCAGGAAAAGTCAGTCTCACCGTGTCCACACTTCAGTTATTAAAGATTCACTTTAGGGCAGTGAGGGAGTATTAAAAGAATAAAAAGTAAAAATTAAAAAATCTTATTAATTTGATTCCTTTGATAGAGCAAATTAAAGTACAATTTTGGGTTTGTTCATTTTAAACACAGCTGGTTGAAATCATGCAATATTATATTAATTAGAACACAGTTCCCCCAGACCTGCTGTTATTGCAACAATTCATTAAACAGTCCAGGTGTAAAATACGAGGGATTTGATTGCTCATGGGATCCCTAAGAACATATGGATTTATTCACCTCTAAGTGGTTGATGTGAATCCAGCCTAGGCCAATAGTCAGCAACTCCTGTGTTGTTACTCTCTAATGACACTTCTGTGGCTAGGGGATATGCCTAGGTAGCTACAGTCTTATTCCCATGTGTCTAACTCACAGAATTTCTGGACATTACCTTGACATATTCAGTTAATGGTATGAACAGTAACAACAGAAATATAGACAGATATCTTTTCAGTGGTTGAGTTTTGGGTCATTGGGAAACTGGTAGAGATGATGTTCTAAAATTATTCTTTCAATAGCAGAATATGAAAGGGATTATTTTCTAAAGCTTTCACCCTACTACCTTCAGCTAACACTAGTTTCAATAATAAATCACATTACACCTCACTATTAGTCTAGCTAGCTCTCTGCCTGAAGGCAGAAAAATTATTTTAAGACACAAGACATTGTACAAAGAAAAGCCCAATTTCTCTTTGTTATCAAGACTTTTATATTTTCTTTTTCTTAGTAAGGATAATTTCTTTTATTGAAAGGAGTATGGTAAGTCATGGTAATGATTTGCCCCATGTTCTCATGGTTTGAGAGGGTCTGGGTTTTAGTTTACCTAAATGGAGGTTGATGAAGCAATGATACATAACTGAAAAATCTGGGGACAATGCATACATAAACAAATTATTAACAGCAGGTGAGACCAATAATAAACTCAATTTATTTTACGAAGAATATTTGCGCCTCTCTGGAGAATCCTTAAATGTTGTGTTTTGGGGTTTTTTTTATGTTTGGTCTACAGGTCTATTTTTTAATTTTTCTAAGTCACCAGGCAAATGCTGCATTTAGGAGTTCTGCTGCCATCTGACTGGGATTGGGCTGTCCTTGCTGCTTTGATGTAAGGTAAGTTTCTGCATAGCAGGTGGTCTTCCCTGCTGTTTATAGTGTAGCCTTGGGAGGTCTGTCAGATGTAACAGCTCTTCTTTATCTGCCTGGAATTTGGGTAAATCACAATGGAGCAGATGGGAAAATACTCATATGCCACCACCGTCCCACCTCTTAGTAGCAGCTTGTAAAATTCCACAAACACACCCCACTCCCCAAAGAGAAAGAGAAAAAGTTAGATTAGTATGTTTCTGAACTGCTGGAGAATATTCACTTTGTTTATACACAAACCTAAACCTGAGAACTAGGAAAAGAGAACACAATTAAAACAAACAAAAAAATTTATCTCAGCTGTTCTGCACATATATTTTGCAATTGCATTCCAGATTTCTCTGAGAAAACATTGTGAAATTAGAAACTGCTCCCTAATATCCTGTGTTAATTCAAAATACATTTCCTTCCTTTCCCTTGTTTGCTTTTTTTCCCCTTTCATTCTTTTTCTTCTCTTATCTTCTCTCCTTAAAATTTGACACTCTTCACTTTTGTAAGAAAACTAATGCAACCAAATGTTGCTCAGGTTCTTGCCTAAAAGAGCAGGTTGATAAACATTTGCAAAAATCTTCCCCATCCAAGGTTTTAAAGAGCTCTCATATATTTTAAAAGATGCTAAGAATTATGGCTGTAATATACTTAAATACATATTAAAAATCAGCAACAAAAACTCATTTAAGAGGGAAAAAATCTAAGCAAATGAACTATCTTAGAACAAGCATTCTTGATGTTGATAGTTCAGATTTTCAAAACAATTATTCTTCTTTTGCATACCAAAACCAGTGGTTTATTTAAAATTAATAATATTCCTAGAAAACTAGTTACTGAATTTCAATTGAATATCTGCCTGTTTTGTGGGTCATAAACAGAGAGGTGACTTCTTTCATAAATATGGTATAACCTCTGTAACGGGTTGACCCTGAATGGATGCCAAGTGCCCACCAAAGCAGCTGGACAGAGGAGAGAAAGTATGATAGAAGTGGGTTGAGATAAGGACCTTTTACCATCACAGGCCAAACAGACTCAACTTTGGGAAATTAGTTTAATTTATTACTAATCAAATCAGAATAGGAAAACAAGAAACAACACCAAATACTAACAAAATTTCCTCCCACCCCTCCCTTCTTCCTGGGCTTAACTTTACTCCCAATTTCTCTATCTCCTCCCCTACATCAGCCCAGGGGGAGAGGAAATGGGTACTGTGGTCAGTTCATCACGTTTCTGACACTCCTCAGCCAATCAGCAGCAGCTGGGCTTAACTTCTGATTATAACCAGTTTGACGCTCTACCACCGGTTGCGTTCAGTAAGAACCATCACAATTAAGGATTCACAAGTAGTGCAGTGTCTTATGGAAGCAACAGAAATACAGATTCAGAATTGCCATTGATAAATTGATTTACTGCATTAGCACTAAAATCCAAAGCTAACCAATGATTAACTGAGCTCATATGGAAAAGGAACGTATTTCATTAAGCTTAGTTGCACCCAGGTATCATCCAATGCATTTGGAGGCACAAAATTTACCAAAGAAATCTCCCAGCTCTAGAAAGGAGAAAAGAGTGAACTCATCTTGTTGTCTGCAAAGTGGGGTTGTGTTCTCTTCTTTAGCCATGAAGGATTAAAAATGCCAAAATTACACTTTTGAGAGAAGTAACGATGACAGTGTAGTCACATTACCTGTCACAGATGGTATCAGAGCAGACACTTTCTCACTTTGGTGTATTTTTTATAGGCAAATGAGGGAAAATGAGAGTTTCTATTACCTTCAATCAGGCTGCTCAAAGTCTGCAGGTCATGCATAACAGCAAAACAGGACCATGTACAGGTTCCCGTCACTCCCCCTTCCATCTAGCTGAGCGGTGGAAACATTAAGGGACATCTGGCTTCTGTCCTTTGCCTGATAGCTTGAACATCCCCATCAACAGCCCATCACCCCATCACAGTATTGCATTACACCTGGTTAATCCTTTCACTACATATCTCCTACACCCCAGACTGCTCCAGCCTGGGTTTTTCATGGAGTTACAAGTCCTGCCAGCAAACCTGCTCCAGTGTTGGCTTCCCATGGGATCACAGTTTCATTTGGCAAGCCATCTGCTCCAGAATGGGGTTCGTCTTGGGCTGTAGGTGTGTAACTGCTTCCAAAACTTTGCCACACAAACCCCATACAATCATGAACGTATTCTTACGAACAATCTGTGTTTCTTCTGATCTGATTTCTTTCTATTAATTCAGGGTTCTTTTCCACTTCCATTTGCTTATCAGATTAAAATTAAAACTCCCAAAAAGCTGTGCATATCCATTTATCAATAACAAAAAATTTATTAGCTAAAGCTCATGAGAATATTAACTGATTAATTCTGTCTGTGTCTCTAAGTGTATCACTGTAGATGGGAAGGGTTGTTCAGTCCTATGGGAATTTAATTCAGTCAGTGATTGCACAGCTTCTTTTAATTTTAATTTTATTTGTGAAAATGGTAAATGACAATTCTCTGTCTTACAGGAGAGATATAACCACACAGTGTGTATTATCAAGTGCCCTGATAGTTTCATATTGAGTAGCATATAAATATATTTGTGCATTAATGTTTGACAAGAAGAGTTACATTCAACTTTAACTTACACATATCTATGAAATATAGAACATTGCTCTGCACATCTGCTTCGCTTGACAAATTCACATGCTTTTGGAGCTGAAGTTAGTCTAATTGTAAAGACACAGGACAGAAATTGTAAAGGCACAGGACAGAATTAAACTATTAGGGTGGACTTATTTATCTGCAAAACTATATAAGACCAACTTTGTACGATGTATTTTATTATGATGGATGGGCATTACATAATGTATCATGAAGCTCTATTATGTAGGGGAGATTTCTGCCAGTGTTAACCTGATTCTGTATCTACTTTTTTCTAACAATTGTTTAAAAACTGCATTTTTTTAAATTTAATTACCATAACAAGATTCCATTATATGAATATACAGAACTAACATAATGAGATCCTAATAACTTATTTAAGTCTCTAGATACCATCATACTATGAATTACATTACAATAATAGAAATTTAACTTATATGTAGAGTTAGGACAACAGTTGATTCTGTTTTTCACATATACAGAAAATTTTTCATCAGATAGATTCTAGAATGAAGCTTATTTCAATTGCTGGTAACACTGGAAAACAGACTCTTTTGTCAGCTATGCAGTGCAAAGTTGATTTGATCTTCAATGTAGTATTTTCTGACATATTCAAGATTAGTACTTGAGGGTTTGGCAAGTAAATAATAAGATTCAAAAGCAGTCAACATTTTAATTTAAGACCACCAGTCTGTGCTATCTTGCCTTGCAATAATTATTTTTCTTCCCCTGCTGAACCCAGTGTATGCAAGATGACCATTTCATTGTTACAAGGCGCAGTACCACCCAATTGTTAGAAAATAAACCCACTAATAGGATGTTTGGGCAACTATGGAAATCTGGGGAAATAGCTTAATTGTTTTGGCCATGATTCAGAGAAAAATTTTGGTTGTGTTTTTAGTGTTTAACCTGTACTTAAGCTATGTTGATTTCTGGGAGTTACATGTTCATGTTTTGATTGCTGTCTTCAGTAAGGGTATTTTCTTATAGCAAACCACTCTTATTGTATTTCCATATCTATCATGGTTATGAATATTTTTATTCTATTAAAACATAGAATCATAGAATACTTAGGGTTGGAAAGGACCTTAAGATCATCAAGTCCTAATCCTCCTGCCATGGGCAGGGACACCTCACACTAAACCATATCACCCAAGGCTATGTCCAACCTGGCCTGGAACACTGCCAGGAATGGAGCATTCACAACTTCCCTGGGCAACTCACTCCAGTGCCTCACCACCCTTACAGGAAAGAACTTCTTCCTCATATCTGATCTAAACTTCCCCTGTCTAACTTAATCTGTTGCCCCCTACCCTATTACTAGAGTCCCTAACAAAGTGTCCCTCCCCAGCATCTTTATAGGTCCCCTTCAGATACGGGAAGTCTGCTATGGGGTCTCCACACAGCCTTCTATTTTCCAGGCTGAACAGACCCAACTGTCTTAGCCTGTCTTCACACAGGAGGTGCTCCAGTCCCCTGATCATCCATGTGGCCCTCCTTTGGGCTTGTTCCAACAAGTCCATGTTCTTCTTATGTTGAGGACACCGGAACTGTACACATTACTCCAAGTGAGTTCTCACGGGAGCAGAGTAGAGGGGCAGGATCACCTCCCTTTACCTGTTGCTCACACTCCTTTTGATGCAGCCCAGGATGAGGTTGACTTTCTGGGCTGCAAGCGCACACTGCCGCCTCATGTTCATTTTCCCATCAGCAAACACCCCCAAGTCCTTCTCCGCAGGGCTGCTGTCAATCTCTTCTCTGCTCAACCTGTAGCTGTGCCTGGTATTGTTCCAACCCAGGAGTAGGACTTCACACTTGGCATGGTTAAACTTCATAGGGTTGGCATCAGGCCATCGCGCAAGCATGTCAAGGTCCCTCTGGATGGCATTCCTTCCCTCCAGCGTATCAACTGAAGCACACCTCTTGGTGACATCAGCAAACTCGCTGAGGGCACACTTAATCCCCCTGTCCATTCTGAAGTATAATTACTGTTTCTAAGGTGGTTTGACATTTTGGGGCAAATTTGCAAATGCAATTTTAATATACAATTCAAAAGGCAGATTGTAATTTTTTAAAGAAAAGAATCTGACTAGTATATGCTCATGTTGCAAAAGTGATTTTTTTTTAATTTGCATAAGCATTGCATAAGGTAGAGACACATTCGGTTGTAAAATTTTGAAATTAAGCACCATGTTCTTGATCAGGACCTGTTCTAATGCACTAGAAACTGCATTTTATGTTAAGTGATTAGCTGAGTATCTACATCCATGCATCAAAACTTAACATTTTTGGTTTTAGCCTGTGACGTTTTTAGGTATCTTGCACAGCCAGAACAGATTGAGTGCTGAAAGTCTTTCTGGGTGAGACAGATAGAAAGAGTTTTAAAAGGAGAAGAAACAGATGTATTTATGTTTTATGCATCTTATTCTGTTGTATACAAATTCTTAAACATATTCCACCTCTGAACCTTGTTTTGAATGTCTGTCTTTGGAGGGGAAAAAAAGTAAATTAGAATATAAGCTGCAGCTGAAATTAGGCATTAGGCATGTAATGCCACTGTCTGTGCATCCAGCTTGAAAATACTGTTGTGTCTGCACTTCAGCATTTCAGTGTGCTGTCTAATGACTTTATTCCAGTGTCAGGACCTCTAAAATATTGTTGAAAGCTGAAATATTTTATTTGCTTGAACTGCTAAATATTTTTGTGTTTATGAGATTTATGAAGTACAGCGTGTTTAAATCATATCTCAGATTTAGTCTGCCTGGAAGTGCTCTATGTTACAAAATAGATAAATGAAAGCAGCATCCTAAGAAATACAAGTTTTTTTGATTTATAGCCATGCAGAGCTTATGGATAAAATAAATCTGTAAATCTTTTAATCCACAATTGTTGATTTCCCTAGTCCTCTTGCTTAATTGTATTTCCTTTGATTAAATCCTGTATTCAGCCTTGAATGGAATCATAGGTCTGGCCAAGAAATAACGAAAAAAACATGTAATGCTAGGGCTTCCCACCTTCCTGGTTGTTTTGCTGACGGAGAAGGGTTGGTACAAATCTTGCATTGCTTCTGTCATCTGATATCTGAGTTCATTACCTAAACAAGGGGAAAAAAAATATCCACTTAACAATAAAGCTCACATTTTTATCTTCCTTAGAGATTGTAGACATTGTCTTATTAGGAATCTTGTTTGTCTGGGAAAACAAAGTCTATGTACAGAAATTTTTATTGTGTCTGTGTTATGTTACGGTACTTTTATTAGATGGTGACATTCCTAAGACAGCACCTGCTGCATGGACTTGGGCTGTTAGCCAGAAAAGAAATGAAAAAGAAATGTGAGAAATGTGTGGTTTAAATCTGAGTGGCAATGGGTTTGCATTTGTATAACAAATACCCAAATGCCTGAACAGTTGGAAAGTTAAAGTGAATCACAGTTATAAGCATTGGGGATAAATATATGTACAAGTGGCACTGTTACCACCGTAGCTTTCTGAGCAACAAAGATATAAAATGTCTCTTCTACATCTGTTCTCCTTTCCCCTGCAAATGTGACTTTCGAATAATAGTTTCTACTCAATATGTATGAAAAAAGTGAACTTTTTCTTTCCTTCGTCTATGGATTTGTTAGCACACTCTGGCCCATTCTACTGCCAAAACAACAGAATCTGTAATGAGGAAAAAAAAAAAAAAAAAAAAAAAAAGAAGGCAAATTCTATTTTTCCTTATATTCCTGTGAATCTGGAATAAGTGGTGGTTTACTGCTGTATGAATATGACTGAAGGCAGAGTTATGTGTAGAAATATTTGTGGGTTTCCAGGGCTGCTCAAAGTATAGCTGTTCTCCATGTGTTAAAATTCACTCCCCAGAGTCAAAGGAGCACTCGAATCCAAAGCTAATGTACACTTCAGATGTTATATAAAAGATCATTTCTCTTTTGTGAGTTTTGCCTTTGATATGATGGAAGGGAGATTTGGGTATATGATTAAATCTAAAAAGCAAACAATAAAATAAATAAGTTCAAGAAAACAAGGAGAAACTAAATTAGGAAATTGGAAACCTTTTTTATTCTACAAATCTCGATGTCTTTATTTATTTTTTCTGAATTTATATTGTTTGTTTCTATCCCTCCCTTGGCCCCCTGCAGTACAGGGCAGATGTCACAGAATTCATTTTCACTCATCACAGACAAGGTATTTTAGAAGGAACATAAGACTGATCTGGTCTTTCATGCAAAGAGGTAGCTTCTGCTTTGGAAACTAATGTCTAGCAAAAAGATCGTCATTGAAAAAAAGTAATGTTCCTTCAGCTTCTGACATTCATCACTTTCTCAGAAGAATAGTGTTTTGCCCTTTGAGACATCTGTCTAAGTTCATGGGTGCTGATTTTATGGGATTATTGCAGATGACTGTAACTTGTTTTGAGGCAAGTGCAAGTAATTCCTCAGACTTTTAATGTGAGATTGGTAAGATACAGATCAGTTGTTCTCTGTGTGATAGCACACTCTAACCGACACAGGAAAAAAGCAAAAGATTTCATAGTTTAAGCAATGTACTTAATGGAAGCCTATTGTTGTTATTGCTGCAATTTATTTAGCAGTTGCCTCAATGTTTTTGGAACTTTCTAAATATTCAGTAATATTCCTACACTGAGAAAACCCAATGATTGGAACTCACTGAGAGGTCCTTGACTGTGTTCAGAAGGTACGGTTAAATCTTCGTTCATGAGAAGTTTTATGAGGTTGGAGGTAGAGTGAAGGCATAAACTTCTGTATTTATAAAATCAAAGAACAATTTGGGTTGGAAGGGACCTTAAAGAACACCTAGTTCCAAATCTCCTGCGGTGGACACAGACACCTTCCACTAGACAATGTGTCGAAGCCCTGTCTACACTGTCTTTGAACATTCCCAGGGATGGCATGCTGATTAGAAAAATCTTATTCAACTTGCTGTTATTAGATTGTGACCAGTTTTGTGACTACTGGGAATGTATGCATGCTTGGGATTCTGTTCCATACTGCGGGTGGTGTGGCAATATACATAATGGAATTGTTAGTGATGGATTTTCTGATGCTGTCCCTTATAAATACTCTAGTATGAATGCAAAACAATGTTACAGCAAAAAAAGAGCTTTCAGTAACTTAAAAAATCTTCATCTCTTCTGCTGTTAACCTTTCTTTATATATGGCCCTGCACCTGTCTCCCCTCATAAAACTGTTTATGCATTGTTTTGCATACACTCTCTCATCTTCTTGTTATATGGTTTGAAAAGAGGATGAAACTAAGTGGAAGCACTATTCTCCATATATTTGATGCATTTTTTAAACATCTTAGCATGACTCCAAAAGGATTTCTTCTGAAATGGGGTCAGGTATGGGGTGTGTGTGTGTGTCTTAAGTTCAAAAATTTCTTCCTGACAGGGAATGACTATGAGTCCTTGAGTCCTGGCAAGTCAACTGTAAAAGGTAACCAAGACATCATTTATGCTCACAAGCTCCTCCCCTGCAGATTGCAGTGGGCATTTTTCCTGGGTTCAGCAGTAACAGTCATTTTTCTCCTTCTTAGTAGCTGGCTCAGTGCTGTGGTTTTGACTTTCAGCTTGGTAACAATGTTGATAACACTGAGGGCTTTGGTTGTTCCTGAGTAATGTATAGTCTGACCAAGGACTCTTTTTGCTCTGTGGATGACCTGTGCGACCTAATATATAGTAGAGTTTTTTTGTCCATGATTGGACCTTTCTGTTTTTCTAAGCTATATCAATTAAGAGTAATGATGACCTTCTGACTGACAGCAAAGTAGCTCACTTTGCCAGTCTTTTCATGCAAGGCACCCATGGTAAAAACATCTGGTGAGCCTCTTGCAGAATGTACATGGGCATGTTGCAAGTCAGTAACAGGCAAATCTGAAAAAATTCAGAAGATGCTGTACTTACCTGAATGTTAGAATCATGTCTAGGCACAACATACATAAATCTCTTCCCTGGGTGTAGATGAGTATGATTTCATAAGGATTGGGATTGAGGAACAGACTCCCCACACCCCTCACTGTGTTTTCCAGCTGGGCTCTGATTATCTGCCTGTGATTGATGTATACCTGGATCTCCTGAGGCTTCTAGATTAGACTTTCCTGGAAGATTTCCAGTAGCTTCCAGGAAGTGTAGCCTTTGGATGATGCAGCATGTCATTACTTGTCATTCCCTGTGCTCATCTGTATCTTTATCTCAGTTTATCCTACTGGAACAGAGAGTTATTAATTAGTGGTTTCCCATTTAATATAGGAAGATTAGGTTTGTTCTGGTTTTATCTAACTCTGCAAGCACATAAAAATAGCAAGCTTCATAAAAGACGAGGTATCATGCTCATTATTTATATACTTCTTGAATACTGTGATCTCATATTGGGATGACACTACCATAGATAGTGATCCTAGTAGCATTTCTGTTCTTCGCTATTTAGGCAAGTGATGGCTACTTTAAGAATATGGAAAAGAGGATAAACACTCTGAAGAATAGAATAGCCACAAAAAAGTAACTGTCCTTATCTTTGCTCAGCAAATTATATCCAACCTCTTTCTAGAAAAAACCCATAGTGTTCTGATATTTGGTGTGGGGCTTTTATTTTTGGTTTTGTTCTTCTTTTTCCTTGCTAGTTGGGTTACCCCTGCTGTTATTATTACTTTTCTCATTGATATTTTTAATATATTTGTGAAAAATGCTGACAGATGTTGCATTACTAATTAAAAACCACATAATATTGAAAGGAAGTTCTGCTGAGCTACTGCTGGTACGGCCTTTGTTTTTTTAAGCAGTCTGGTTTGGGTCACTTCCCTTGTTAACAGCAGCATTTTGACAGTGCTATCTGCTGCCTTTTTTCTTTCTTTTTTTTTTTTTTTTTAACCTTAAAATCCAAATCACATAAATGTATGGTTTCGGGTATGGTCAGGGAGGGAAGTCCTGGGTTTTTTTCTTGACTAAAATTTTGTAGACCTGCCTGTCTGTGGAGTGTATAGGAATCCTATTGTCTTCATGAAGCACTACAGACATACAACATTTTTAGAAGTTGCAAGCATGTGAACTAGCATCACACATGCATGCTTGCTTTATATTATATCTCCTGTCCCTCTGCAATAAGTTTTTTCTTCTATGAAACAGACATTTTTAAATGCAAGATTAAAAAGAAAGGTTTTTTTATGTTTGGTTTTTTTTTTTCCTTAAATAATGGTTATTTTAAATAAATGTTTCTCTTTCCCATTTAAGTTACAAGATTATGCTAAGAAATGTTGGCTGTTGGTCCTAACACTATTTTTTTTCTGATGTAGAACAGGAATAGTTCAGTTAATATTAATGAAAATACAGCATTCTCAGTAAGAAAAATGCAGCCTACAAAAGTAGTTACTTATGTCACCCTATTTCTCTCACTTCCCTCACACTCCTGTTCTGTAAGGAAAAGCAAGAGGGAGCTCAGGAGAACATCTTCCAACACCCATTATCCTCCCCTGTTCATCTCCAGTGATCTGTCCCATATTGCATTTTCCATTCTTGAAGGCATATGGCGGGTATTAATAATAATAGCTGCAGCATGTTGATCCTGGCCCTACTCACCCTTGTTTGGCACACTGGATTACTGAATGGCACTTACCTTGACAAAAAGAGTTGCACGTGCTTTTTCTGCTTGGAAACATGCCTAATACTTCACAAAGTACAAGTAAGAGTTTCTGTTTGATTTGTAACTGCTTTTTGTACTACTCAAGAGTGACACAAATGGTGTGAAGCTGGGCAAGTACAACCAAAACAACTGATTAGATTGCTTTTGTACTAACAGATTATTTGCAAAGGTCTGTGATTTCATCTGGTCTTTGTAGTTTGAAATATTTTATAAATCTGTAATTATTATTCAAAGGCATCCATTGTGCTGCTGTATAAGATTTTGGGCACACTGACTTATAATTCATTGTAGTGGTTCAATGCAGAAGCACAAAGCAGGGCAAAATTTAGGATAAAGTGTACTGAATGAATTGGGCACTAGAGCAATGGAATATGTGCGCATGAGAGAATGCAGCCTTTCAGATGAGTATCCACTTTCCTTTTAGGTCTGTGTGTGATCTTTTTCTGGCCTTGGCACATACTCTAGACTAGAAAAAGGGCACACAATCAACAGGAGTCAAAGGGTATAGCAATTATTTATTTAAGATTCTACCATGACTTTTGTTTGGCTTTGCTTTGTATTTATTTAATATATGGGATTAAAATATCTGATTGATTTTTGTGACCATAGAAAAAATATGCGAGAGAATTAGGGTTAAATTGCTGTAGTGACCATATATAAATAGATGTGATAACAAAGACTAATGGTAACCAGAATGAGAAAATTTATCCTGGGTTATACAACAGAATACTGTCTCTATGGAATTAGTATGGACCTATTTCCCTCAATATATTGACTAATGCTTTTATCAGTCCAGTTCTAAACTGCATAAGTTACAGAGTTTTGGCCCTTTTGGAGGGCCATTAAGAAGTTGTTTTCACTGTTTTATCACTGGAGAATATGGATATCCTTTAGTTCAGTTTGTTTTCTTTCTTTCAATCTTATACTTCTTTTTGCCAAAAAAAAAAGTTTTGCTCTCAAATTTCTTAGGGTTCTTACAGTGCTAACGTTTATACTGCTGTCATTCTTTCCTTAAAAAACCTCACAATCCTATTAGTTATTTCTTTCTTACTGAGTTGCAAAACAGTTTTGAAAAATGAATGCCAGTTTCCATTAAAAGTATTTATAGCACAGTTTCTATTTGCTTATCACATAAAAAATACTTGAGAATGTATGTTTACATGAAGACAGAGCTTCAGTTTCTTACCTTTTGCAGTGTTTCTGTATTGTCTTCCTCCAGAGTTTTAGAGTCTCAGTGCTTCTGAAATACAGACCCAGAAGGTCTGTTCAACTGACAGAGCACCAGTGTCTGAAGATATTAGTCAGCTATCTTATGCTGATCCTACTCAGTGCAGAGTTCAAATGAAGCCACCTACAACTAAGACAGCTGGTCTACTTAGTATCTTCTATTTGGTATATTATTGGTACTATTAACTTAGTATGTTCATTGGTACTACTTAGTATATTCTATTTCAAGTAATCTTTTCATTAATTGCTCTTTCTTAATTTGATAGTACTAATAGAAAATTAGATAGATAATAAAGTATCTCAATTTGACATTGTCCTGGGTTCAGCAGTAGCAGTCATTTTTCCCCTTCTCGGTAGCTGGTGCAGCGCTGTGGTTTTGACTTTCGGCCTGGGA
>JANRGW010007405.1:1575-13763 GCA_024733675.1 Psilopsiagon aymara
GTGTGCAGTTCTGGTGTCCTCAACATAAAAAGGACATGCAACTGTTGGAGCAAGTCCAGAGGAGGGCCACAAGGATGCTCAGGGGCTGAAGCACCTCCTGTATGAAGATAGGATGAGAAAGTTGTGGCTGTTCAGCCTGGAGAGGAGAAGGCTGCGTGGAGACCTCAGAGCAGCCTTCCAATATCTGAAGGGGGCCTATGGGGATGCTGGGGAGGGACTCTTCATTAGGGATTCTGTGTTCAAGGCCAGGGTAAACAGAGCCTTGGGTGACATGGTTTAGTGTGAGGTGTTCCTGCTTGTGGCGGGGGGGTTTGAACTACATTGTCTTAAGGTCATTTCCAACCCTAAGTATTCTATGATTCTATGATTCCAAGTGAAACACCTAACTAAAGCAAAATTGGGCTGTTGTGACACTTTAATAATGCCCGTGACAGATCACTGGAAAACACCTTGTGAGTTGTTCTGATCAGTGTCACTGAAGAAGAAGTCTTGTTTCCCAGACATCAAAATGTCATTAACTGACAATATAAGGAAAATGAAACTTAGTAGTCTGCAACAGAGTGTGTTGATTTGTTTTAAAAAAATGCATAAAAATAACTTTAGGATATCAAACAGTAAGCAGCTGTTCCTTGGTGGTTGAAGTGGGATGTAGGCAAATCTTAGGATCCTATTTCAGAGTCAGTTGAACCTGCTCAGATGGTTCCTTATCTCAGCATGTTGTTTCCTCTTCAAAGAGGTGTATTTTCTTCTGCTAGTGCTCCCAGCATACTGAAACCCTAACATGATGTGAGTAGTAGGCTTTCTGCTGTATCATGCTGGTTTCAGACAGCAAGTCTTCCAGGCTTTAAGGCTTGCCTCTGTAGGGACAGCTTGATACATTTTCTCTTTACAAGTCGTAGTAATGTTGCTAATTCTTTTCCTTCTTCTGAGTAGTCAAAGGAGCAACCTGATTATGCATCATACTCCCGAATGTCTTCATCCCCCACCCACAGTCTGTATGTCTTTGTGAGGAATTTTGTTTGCCGAATTGGAGAGGATGCGGAACTCTTTATGTCACTGTATGACCCACTGAAATCAACAATTATAAGGTAACCTTTCTTTTTATTGCTACGGAGTAGTACTGAAATGGGGTGAAGGGGACAAAATGGAATTAATTTATGAGTTTAAAGATAGATGAAGAGTATATTGAGTATTCCTGTCAAAAAGATTGTGATCACAGTAATGTTTCTTCCAAAAAAGGTGCCATCCTGTCTTGTGTTCAAATTATTTTGTTTAGCATTCTTCTTGTCTGTTTAGTCTGGTATTGAACAATCACCAGAGACTACTGTATGTTATGCAAACCCACATACTGTGGGTTTTGATGTACTGTGAAAGGGAAGAGTTTTTAAATCCCATGGCAGTAACATATTTATCTTCAAAACAGTGAGAACTACTTGGTGAGATGGGGGAGCAGAGGCTTTCCAAAGGAAATTGATATGCTCAACAATCTTAAAGTAGTATTCACAGTAAGTGTTCTCCCATTTATCTTATTCATATATGCAAATTGGCTTGTCTTTTCTCTGTGTCACTGTTAGAACTCCTGAAGATTGAGTAAGGTGAAGAAGGAAGCAGAAGACATCTTAGCAACAGAACAAGATGACCAGTCACTGATTGCTTTAAGGCAGTGACAATGCTTCAATGACCTTTCTTGAAACAAGTTGGCTGCCTCACCAATTTACTGTTTACTTGGTTGGTTTTATCTGCTGTACCTCTTGATTTTCTCTGTTTCTTACCTCGTATTTTCTTCAGCCTTTACACTGTCAGGTTTTCCTCCTTTCTGTGTGCTCAGTTTGAGTGTGTTTGTTTTTTCTTTTTTCTTTTTTTTTTTTAAATCTGTTGATCACCGAGGCTCTATTTATTACTGGAGGTCCTGTTTAGATTGCACAACTTGCTTCTACCTCAACTGATTCTTCAGTTCTTTTTCATTTGTACCTTAGGATCTTGGAAATAAAGACCTTAGCCGAGACAAAATTTATCTTGTTTGTCAAATAGTCCGAGTTGGAAGGATGGATCTCAGAGACAGTAACTCGAAAAAATACACACAAGGACTAAGACGGCCCTTTGGAGTGGCAGGTAACTGATGCCTCCTGTGCTGACTGTATCTGAGATAGGACCAAAGTAATACTTGTCAACGCTGGACTGTAGTATTCTGACATGCCTTGATAGAGATTCAAAACAACCATATCAGTTGTCTTCCATATTTGATGTTTTTAAGGCCATAATGACTGCATATACATCAGCGTTTTCAGGTCAGAAATCTGCTCTTTGAATTTATTTTCCTAATAATTCATACTTACTGCTATGCAGTGCAAACCAAAACAGTGCCAGAGAATAGTAACAGAATTCTCTGCAGATGAAATCAAACCACAACTGTGTCCAAAGAGCACCACCAAAGCACTCATACCTGTATTCATAGGCTTAGACCAAGAGTATTCTGAAGTAATTCTCCCTTTACACAATGTCATGTCTGTAGTCTGGACTTTGTGCTACATGTTCTGCCTCTAACGTCTACCCCTGTTGGGCTGCACTGCTTGCTAGTGGAAAAAAAATAAGCCCATATTTAGCTAGAGGCATGAGGACATTAATGTGCACCATGCAGAGAGAAAAGGAGCTATTTTGTGATGCTGTTACATGTTTTGATGATTTTTCTGTTACTCTTCTAGTTATGGATATTACAGATATCATAAAAGGAAAAGCTGAAAGTGATGAAGAGAAGCAGCATTTCATTCCCTTTCACCCGTAAGAGAGTCACTGATGTATTTTTTTTTTTATACACACAAAAATATTTCTACATTTTGGGCTATAACAATCATGAAATGTTTCAGAAGTATTTTTTCCTTTTAATAACCTCATGACTTAATAGTGCTAATGATTTAAGTATCACTTTAAAAGGCATTTAAGACTTAACAGGGGTTACATAGTATATTAAATGAATGTCTGTTTGTATGAATGTGCTCCTTCAGACAGCTGGTCCTGTTTAACAAAACACAAGTAAAACAGTTATATATGCTCAACAGAAAGCTTTACACATCTGGATAACTGTACTTACACATGATTTTGGCTTGGATTTGAGAAAAATCTCTGTAAAAATTGGGTTTCAGTTAAAAAGTAGTTGAATTGTCACGCATTAACTGTCTTTAAAAGGAGCGCCAGGTTAGCTGCCTGGAAATAGGATTGTGATCTTAAGATCCTTTCCAACCCTAACTATTCTGTGATTCAGTGATTCTGTGATACTTGCAGATCAAATGGGGACATGCCAGTATTCACTGGAAACATATTTATGCCTTCTACAGAGCACTGGTGCTCTGTCAAACAGAGAATAAATTTAATTCTGTGGGGAATGTGCATGACACACTGTCCTATTGTTTCACTTGTTTAAAACGTGATTCCCCACGTTTGTTGTGTAAGGATTTGTTTCTCTTTGCAAAAGTGGCTGAAAATTTTTTAGGTTCATTTCTTTGTCAGGCTGCTTGTCAGGGAAAGAGGACTGGAGTGGCATGTTGGTGAGCGCACTCACGTCGTGCATGCCTACGAAATGATAAGTTTTCATATTGTCACTTTGTCACAAAATGCTGTTCATAAATTTGCTGACTGAATCCTTTTCACTTCAGTGGACACATAAGTTTGATGTGAGCAATCTGCAGCTGGGAGTGAGAGTTATGAAAGTACAGAATGTACCACAGTAAGGTCAAGTACTGCAAAGTGGACTGAGCCTGTTTGTCACTTCTGTTCTGAATGGGGTTCGATATGTTTAGCACTTATACCTAGTAGAAATTATTGTTTCTCCCACAGGGTAGTGGCAGAGAATGACTTTTTACACAGTCTCCTGAGCAAAGTCACTGCATCAAAAGGGGACAGTGGTGGACAAGGTAAAGTAGATTTGTTTGTTTGATTTCAAGTAACAAGATATTTTTGTGGAACTTCGTTTTCAATGGTTTACGTTTTAGAGAGGGTCTTTGTTAGAGCTGTATCCCCACAGTGGAGGACGGTCAACTTTGATGGAAGTGAAGCAGCATGACTTTGTGACAGTATCTTATTTAAATTGCTGGCTATGGCATTGGATTATAGAACTTTCAGCTGAATGAAGTAGAGAAAATAAGTTCTTATCCCAATTTTGATGGGTGTTGGAGGCAATCATCTGAAGACAGATTTTTTTCTTTTTTTCCTTACCATGACTGTAATCTTTGTTGCTGTTGTTATTTTTTCTCTCAATAGGTCTCTGGGTAACTGTGAAAATGCTTGTTGGAGATGTGATTCAAACTAGAAAGGACTATCCACATCTTGTAGACAGAACTACAGTTGTTGCTAGAAAGCTAGGATTTCCTGAAATCATCATGCCAGGTAGGAGGTGCTTTGTTCTGTAATAGGAATGGATTTTTTTTCTCCCATTCCCTCAGATAATGAGTATCCGCTGCAGTCTTACTTACTTATTTCTGTAATGGGTAACTCAGAGACCCCTTTGAATTCACTCTTTATGATAAGTTTTGTTTCAGTATTAGAGGCTTATATAAAATACTTAAATTCTTGGAAAGTATTTTCTAGTACTGAAACAGGAAACTAAAATTATGACAGACAGTCCTAGCTCCTTGTACACAGCTTTATTTTTTTTTTTGTCTTCTAAATAGATTATAGTGGATGCTTACTTGAATTTTAAATTAACATTATTTTTATTGCAACTTCTCACTGTCATTTAGTAATAATGAACATATGAGTTCACAATCTGTTGATTGGTTTTGATTTGTATTTTCCAATTCAAGTCATTCACGGTCTTCAGTGCTCCTTTATGAAAACAAACAAAACCACTGCAACACAATCCGTGCCTCCCTTCAAGTCAAATCTCGATTCCTTTAAAACGCATATTAATTAGTTCAGAGGAGAAACTTAAAATCTGAAGGTTCCTCACGAAGGAGAACTGTAAATCCGGGAAAAATGAGTAATGGCATCATCAGCCACCTCAACCAGCAGGTGTCAGTGCAGGACGAGAATTGCCTCGAGTCACTGAGGAGTCTCGTTTGGCTCGTTTCACATGGCAATATCCGCTTAGCCAAGAATAACAGCTGAAAATTCAAGTTCAGGTGGAGAAAAATTGATTTTTATTTGTTTCAGCGTAGACAAAGTGGTCCTCTTATGAAGTTCAGGTGACCCTGTGCTTACAGCTTTGTCGTTATTTAACTTCTCTATTTCTTGTGTAGGAGATATAAGAAATGACATTTATATTACATTGCTACATGGAGATTTTGATAAATACAATAAAACAACTCAAAGAAATGTGGAAGTGATCATGTGTGTCTGTGATGAAGAAGGAAGAGTCATGCCAGTAAGTTTTCTTTTCCATGTATGATGGACATAGATATGAGTTGCATTTTAGAAGTAATGCAGAATTTTCTACAGAAATACCTTTGTACAAAACCTCACAGTTCCCTCACGTGTGACATCTTGTGGCTGATAAGTTTCATGGTGTTTAAAGTGGCGTATCTCTTAAAGTCTTTTGAATATCTTGCATTAAACTGTACCAAGAAATACCATTGAATGACCTATTTTAGCTGTGCCAAGGAACAAATGCTGTTTCTGACAAATCTGCATCTCCAGGGTTTCTCTTGTGGAAGTTCCCAGAGGAATGCAATTTGCCTGTTAAAATGTTAGAAGTACTATTTCTGCTTTATCACAAACCATTGATTTGTGCCAGGAAAGCTGTATCATTGTCCCTTGAATGAAATACGTAGCCAGTAACTAAATTAGTGACAGCAGAGGAGTGTGCACACAGTGCATATACACATAAATATTTACTGTGTCTTTTTGCTTGTCTAATTGCATTTGAAGGAATTTTTGCCTTTTCCTTAGGGTATTTTAACACTGGAGGGATTTTTATCTTTTTCTTTTCTGAGCTTTATACTGTTCATTAAATAAGTATTGCGATCATGAGGGTAAAATCATAAGGATACTTCTTGAGATGAAGATGGTGTAACTCATTGTGGTTCAGGACTTACTAAAATGAGTTTATGAACTACAAGTAAGTGCTTGACCTTAAAGGTATCCTTAAAGCTTGATTGAAGAAAATCCTAAACCCATGTAATGCTTGGAGTCCTCACAACAAACTGTAAGCCTCATTACAAAATACTACCTATATCTATGAAAACACCTAACCACATGACTTGCATGTACAGAAGTTAACTCTGTTAAATTGACTTCGGCAATCTCTGTCTATTCACAGGGTATATGCTTAAAACACGTACACCAAATATTTCTTAAAGAAATTAACCTATTTGCAATGCATTAAATATTGTATTCCAATGTTATACATGTTCAGTTCTACATGAACATCTTTTCTCCAAATACTAGGAGAAGGTGGATTTGTCACTTGATCTATGAACTGAAATATATGTTTAGTTCATGCTTGTTTTCTGTAGGTGATATGCCTTAGACATGTTACAGCAACAATTTTGAGAACTTAATTGAAATACTGTTGAATGCAAATAATAACAGAAGTAACTGATTTTCCCTTTTAGCCTAAAACCCCAATAAATTAATACCCATAAACTTTTAAACCCATGAGTTCGTATTAATTTCAATGTTTCTAATTATCCGTAGATCGAAATAGGTACATGTTCACTAAACAGCAACTGGCTGGCTCTGTTTAGGTATCAAACTAGTTTCAGCTGAAGAGCTAGCACAAGATTTACTGTTGCAAGTAAAAGGCATTTTGTTGCCAGTGTCACAGAATCATTCAAACAAGCCTCTGGGTTGTGCTCCATTCAATGATGTGCGCAAGTTAATGAGCCGCTAAGCACTGCTTCTTCCCTCCTTTTTGTAAGAATGCTGTTTGCTTGGGAGCTGGGGACAAACCCGTGAGTGAATACAGATCAGTTCTCTACTATCAAGTCAAACAGCCCCGCTGGATGGAAACACTGAAGGTACGGTGAAGATACTTTCCACCTGCCTTTTTCTCTTCATTTCTTTTTACCTCACACAGTAAGTTGCCTAGCATCAGCTTTTCCTAAAAAATAAAAATCAGTCCTGACTACAGCTGTAAGGATGGAGCCTTACTCATACATCAGTTGTTAGAGATACATGGTTACTGAGGCTGAAAATTTGGCCTAGAAAAGGATGTTAGGATTTTGTTTAGCAAAATAAATGACATCCTCTTAGATAACCTCATCTCCTAACATGGCTCATAAAAGATGAAATATTACATTTGTTCTGTTGAAGTGAGACAATGGGCATGCAGAGCTCCAGTTGCATAATTAAACACAGAAAACTCCCAAACAAACAAAAAAACCCATACAACCCATATTCCTTCTCCCCAGTATTGTGACTAGAGAGAAAAACTGACTTGGATATCTTTTGAGGCGCACCAGGAATTATCTAATCTGGATTTAAAGTCTTTGACTGGAAAATGCTCCAAAGCTTCCAGCAGTTCTTATAAAGCATGTCTCAGGCTTGCTAGCAAGTATAGTTTCATTTTTAAGATGACTGTGGAAAGCGATATTGTCATGTATGATGAGCCTATAATTATTACACCAAGGTGTGTTGCTGAGATTGGGCAGGACAGGGAGGGAATGGAAGCTGGAACAGAAACTTATTTGTTACTTTGAAAACATTGAGCAATTCTGGTCATTGCTTACTGTATTTTCTGTATAAGTTTTAAAAATCAACAAGTAGTTGATGTGAAGGAATGTTCTGCAGTAAGGTTTTTAAAGAGAAATTGTGAATGAACGCAAAGGAGTACAAGTCTAAAGCTTTAGAGCTATAAACGTGATAATGTGAAAGTTTGTTCTTATGCAGTTGAGCTGTTTTGTTATGTATTTGTTATAATTATACCTAATTCTTTTCGCTCAAGTTTTCATAACTTTTCACCTGCTTATTAAATTGGTTGTCAGTTTATGTGTATGAAATAGAAGTTTCACAGAGCAGAGGTGCTGCATAATTTGGTTCAGTTAACAGGGTAGATAATAAGGCTGCAGTGTGCTTATTTTCTGGTGTACAAGCACCTGTGTGTTTTAACCCACTGGGTTCAGTGCTTCATTTCTTTGGTGGCATCCTACTTTGAGCAAAGTCTAACAGGTAATTGCTTATCAGCCACCACTTCTGATAGTGATCAGGCTCAATAGTTTTAAGTGGACTGTGAAAGGCATTATGGATCCAGCAGAAAAGGTGCTTATTTCTTCTAAAATAGGGGCTGGTTGGATATGAAACCATATTCTTTCTTCCCCATACCTCTACTGGTTATTTTCTGATTTTAACAAAGGTAGCAGTCCCTATTGAAGACATGCAAAGGATACATCTGCGCTTCATGTTCAGACACAGGTCATCTCAAGAGTGTAAGTAGGGAATTTTACTTCAGTGAATATTCATTCATTAATTATTAATTCATTAATTTCAGTCAGCTGAAAATATTTTTCTTTGTAGCTAAAGATAAAGGAGAAAAGAATTTTGCAATGGCCTACATAAGACTAATGAAGGAGGATGGAACAACTCTTCAGGATGGCACCCATGACTTGTTAGTCTTAAAGGTATTGGATCAATTTTTTTCTGTCCCCCACAACCCCTTTTTTCACACTGTTGTCTTTGGCTGCATTGTTTAATTTCTTAGTGAAGAAATTTCTATTATTCTGTCAAAGAGAAATATGGTTATCATCTGAGCAAAAAAAAAAAAAAAACAAAACAACTTGCTCTATGGTGAGTAAACATTGTTTTAAATTCTAATTAGGCAGAGATGGTTTTCAAGTACAATGTGAAACAGTTACGCTTCCTACTATTTTTACAGAAGTTTGTGCTTTTGGCCTTCTGTAGATAGAGGACATTATGCTGAAGCTTAGTACCTGGAAGTAGGGGGAGGGGGAAGGAAATGTTGTTTTGATTCATTTAGAATCTTTGTCACCCGAATAATCAGGCAATGCAATCTTAGAGAATTTGTTGTTTGAAACTGCTCTGTGTAGTTACTCAGGTACAAAAGTGAGTTTCAGGAATTTGATTGAAATCACTTCCAATACAGAAGAAATTTTACTGTAGGTATTAATAATCTTTTCAATAAACTATTTTGCCTTAACATTAATGGCAAGCGAGATGCATATGACCAGATCAAGTAGTTTAGATAATGCAACAAAAGTTTATGGCAGTGTAATAGTATTTATTTTCCCTTCATTGATACCAACATTGATAAATACTTTGACCAGAAGGAAAATAATGGTCATGTTGTATGACTGTGTGGTTAATGTTGGTTATGAAATTCCATCTAATTAATTTCTGTATCGACCCAGTAATTTTTCCTTAAGTGACACCATAGATAAAAAATGCTAAATGGGGTTGACCTAGTTTATTGGGGAGGAGTAGCCAGATTTTCTGACATGTTTGCCTATTCTAGTACTAAGAACAGTAACGGTAAACTCTAAAAGTTTCAAACAGTCATACATCTGGCCTCTCAAAAAAAGTAGTTTAAGCAGTGTACTTATTTTTACTGCTTTCAGGCACTGCATTTTTTGAGAGACTTTTGGATCAAAATGCCAAGTCTTTTCTCTTTTATTTGTCTAGCTTGTCTAAAAAAGGAGTCAAGGTTTTCTTTGGGTTCCAAAAATTCTGAGAAGTAATTATTTGGCAATCTTGATACAATCATAAGAGTTAGTAATGCTGTCTTGCTGCATAAGGATTTTGCCTTTGTCTGTCTAGGTCTCTGTATAGTCAATTTTTAATCTTATTTCAAGTCTGATAGGAAGTAGTCTGCACATCTACACAATCAGTCACAGAACTACAGAGTATTATTCTAGATCATAGTTTCTGCAGCTTCTTGTTTATGCACTACTGTAGACGAAGGGTCTGCAATTGGGTCAAATCTGTCACGGTGCTTTAGGTTTAAGTGGCAGCTCTTAAACTCATTGGGGGAACTTCACTGAGCAGGGTTTCTGAAGAAAAATCATATCTCTAAACACTGAGTATGATTTTTATTGTCTTTGTCTAAAAGCTGCTTTCCTGTCTGCAGTATGAATCAAAAGTTGAGATGCGAAATAATCTGTGAGAGCTGTGGCATGCAACTTGATGACATAAAGGGTGAAAAATAGCTGTTGGTTCTCTGGTTTTATACTGTTCATTCTATTGAACAGCATAAAATCTGTGACACCTGTGTCAGGTACTGCAGCACATAGCGTAATTTAAATTCAATCTTACCTTGCTCTGATCTTTGTTAGTGCTGCTATTCTTTCCCTACACTGTCTTATTTTCTTCTTAAATTGTATGCATGCATCAAGACTGTGTTGTCTATATCCTGTGTACAGTCTTGAAGGTGATGCTCAATAGTCTTATCGCATTTTGTAGCTATTGACAGTTTAATGATAAATCAACTCTTTTACTGTGATGCTGATGTCATTCCTCGTAGTTCCTTATTGCGTCTAAAAACCATATACCTTTGTGATATCAATGGAGAATTTTCCCTGTGTGTTTATTGCAGCCTTTCTTGCTGACTAACATTGATTCTTGGTTTACCTGTAATGAGTCGCACTGGTATTCTTTATCTTTTAGTGCATGTATTTAAGCCCATAGGAACAGAGCTTTTTGTTTATTTCTTATAAAGTACACAATAAATCTTATTTTAAATCCAGTGTGTAAAATATGTAATAAATGCTATGTTGTTTTTCAGGGAGACAGTAAAAAAATGGAGGATGCTAATGCATATTTGACATTACCTTCTACACGTCAACACATAGAAAATAAAGGAGCAGCCATAGGCAGGAGCTCGAGTATTGTAGGAGGGCTTTCAATAAGCTCACGAGATGCATTTTATATTTCAACTCTGGTTTGTTCTACAAAGCTAACTCAGAATGGTATGTATCTTCTGAACAGGTAGAAGCTTTAGAAAAGAGACATTTGCACAGATGATAAATCACATCTTAAATTTTATTGTCTGTCCATTTATTTTCTTCTAGTGGGGTTACTGGGTCTCTTGAAGTGGCGTATGAAGCCAGAGCTGCTTCAGGAGAACCTGGAAAAACTGAAGATTGTGGATGGGGAGGAAGTAGTGAAGGTATATCTCTATGTAGTTATTTCCATAATAGTTCTTCTTCATGTCCTTTCATAGCACGACGGAAATAGAATGCTGCATAGTTTCAAAAAGAAAAAAAAAAAAGAAACTGAAGGGGCAGCTTGGTGAAATAGGACTTAAGCAGTCTCTCAATTATACTTTCTTTAATGAGTGTCAATCAGTATAATAGTTAGGGACAGTTTGCAAAAGATGTGAGGAAAACTCTTCATTAGAGGGAGGGAGCAAGGAAGCAAGCACCTGGACAGAACTCTTTATAGTGTAAGCCATCTTTTTTCCTACTTAATGCTCCTAAACATCTCAGGTATTGGCTACGGTTAGGCTGCAGAGATTCGCCAGATTACTAGTCAAATCTGCTTGCTTTCACTGGTAAGTAACTTATTAGGATTTTTTTTCTGCTTTCTGTTGGTTTATTTGCTGGAAGTTTTGTGCATGAATGGAGAGAATTCAGTGCCAAGAGTATTATTTTAAAGTTGCTGCTTTGGTCAGGTGCATACGTTTATGTGAGAGGTAAACTTCAATTTTCAGCATACACAGAAAGTTTTATTTCGTAGAATCATAAAATGGTTTGGATTATAAAGGACCTTAGGATCATCCAGTTCCAACCCCTGCCCAATGGGTAGGGACACCTTCTACTAGACCATATTGCCCAGGGCTCTGTCCAGCCGGGCCTTTGAACACTGACAGAGATCAAGCATTCACCACTTCTTTGGGCAGCCTGTTCCAGTGCCTCACCACCCTCACAGTAAAGAACTTCTTCCTTATGTATAGCCTGAACTTCCTCTATTTAAGTTCAAAACTTGTTAGGATTTCGAAACTTGATAGGGTGTGAAGGCAGCAGTGGCATAATATTTTCTACAATCTCTGTACAACTGTTGGCTTTTTTTTAATCTGAAACGTCACAAAGGATTCCTTTGTTTACATTATCATAGAATCATAGAATAGTTTGGGTTGGAAAGGACATTAAGCTCATCCAGTTCTAACCCCCCCACCATGGGTAGGGACACCTCACACTAAACCATGTCACCCAAGGCTCTGTCCAACCCGACCTTGAACACCGCCAGCGATGGAGCATTCACAGCTTCCCTGGGCAACCCATTCCAGTGCCTCACCACCCTTACAG